>JAFIRS010003655.1:0-122168 GCA_018342105.1 Gonioctena quinquepunctata | reverse complement strand
ATGGTGCACAAATTATGCGGGGGAAAACCAAAGAAAGTCAACATCGATGCCCTTACGACCGATAACAATGAGTTGATAGAGGAAACAGAAAAAAATGCAGAAGAAATAATTAAAAAAATTGTCAGTTTTGGAAAAAAAATTGCAGAGAAAATTCCTAAAAATCCTAACTATAAGGAAACGAGAGAGGTTCCACCCTCCTCAATGGCATTCATTCCCACAAATAGTAAAGAAATATACAACATCATCAAAGATCTCAAAAAGAACAAGTTACTTGGACCTGACGATATTAGAGCTGAATTTTTGAAAAAAGTTGCAAGTTTTGTGTCAGAATCACTTGCATACATCATAATTGAATGCATTGAAAAGGGGATTTGGCCTGATGCCTTCAAAATTTTAACTGTTATACCAATATATAAAATTAGAGATAGATCCTGTGTTAGTAATTATAAGCCAATATCACTTATTACCCACCTATAAAAAAAAATTGAAAAATTAATCAAGACCAGATTTACTCATTTTCTAATGAAATATTAGATATTATCTGAGAAACAGTATGGATTCAAAGAAAACATTTCTATTGTTGACGCCGTTCCGGATTCGACAACAAAAATATATAGGTCACCAGAACAAAGCAAGCCATCTTTGTGTTTGTTCATTGATCTGAGTACGGCATTCGACACGGTGAACCATGATCTGCTACGAGAAACCCTCGAGGACATAGGTATTCGTGGCAATGTACTAAACATTTTCGAAAGTAACTTAAGTTTCAGAAAACAAACAGTGAAAGTAAATGGTGGAAAAAGCTGCGAGAAGTCCATAGAATATGGCGTGCCACATGGCACAGTCCTGGGTCCCATATTATTTAATTCATATATAAATAACTCAATTAAACTAAACACGAAAGGGGGCAAAATATGATACGCTGATGACAATGCCATATTTTATGAATCACATTCATAAAAACTTGGAAACTATGGTTGAAAATGACATCAGAGTAGTAAAAGAATGGTTCGATCACAAACTGCTTACTATCAACTTGAACAAAACTAAATTCATATCATTCAGCTGCAATGCATTCGATATGCCAAACATGCAATTTCTCGAGATAAATATAAATGGAAAATCTTACAATATACAAGCTGAGAAAGAAATTAAATACTTAGTATACATTGACATGGGATTGCCACATAAATTAAACTGTAAAAAAATTACAAAAAATAATTTATAAATTCAAACACCTTAAACAATACCTACCATATGGAGATTTGAAAACTCTATACTCGACACTAGTGGAAAGCCATCTCCGATAAGGAATACCTGTTTGGGGAGCAGCTCGACGTACACATTTAAACCATCTTGAAGAATGCCAGAAAAGATTTCTTAAAGTAATAATGTCAAAACGCCCCCATACTCGTCAGATAAATTATATCGAGAATCCGAAATTATGGACCTTCGACAACGCTTTTATCATAACACTTGTATTGAATACCATTTTGACAACAACAAAAGCCCACTTCCAGTTCATAAATATAACACCAGACAAAAAACACTACATACTCAACCACTTGTCAGAAAGTCAATTTCTCAAAAATCATAGCCTCATATTGTACCAATAATGTATAATATCATCCCAGATAAAATACAAAAAAAATTATATAGCATTCAGAAATCAATTAAAAAATTTGTACTGAATAATCATAGACAATTTTTTATAAATTTAACCGAAAATAATCGTAAAATAAGTTATATTCTTATTTTTTACTTCTTACATTAAACATATTATAATTGGAAATTGTATTTATTGTTATCAATTATAACGAATTTCATGTTTGTACTTCTTTTTTTTTTAATTTTCACGCGCAAATATTTCCTTATACCATTTCATGTCTCTGAATAAAGTTCATTATTATTATTATTATTATTATTATATGTGATATATCGAAATCGTTAACAAAACAAAGTGTTTTTCAATTGTGTTTTTTGAATGTTCTGCCTGTTTGGCCTATGTAAAAACTCGCCCAAGAGCCACATGTTAATTTATATACTCCAGATTTCAGAAATGGAAAAATTTATTAGACTTGCTACCCACCTCTTGACTGAAAAACAATGTTTTGTTAACGATTTCGAAATATTACATATAGAAAAGGAAGGTAATGCTCATTTGATATATGGAGATTTGTTCGGATCAGTTTATTAGCACTCTGCCATTTCTCACTTCTTCTCTAAGTAAAGTATGGTCCATTTCAACAGAATTTGTTGAAAAGCAGTTGTTATTGGATAAAAGAATATATGCCGTTTCTTTCAATTTTCTCCTTTCTTGATGTGGTTCTTCCAACAATATTTTCATCCTATTCCATTCTATCGTATGATAGCCATTGGATATGAGGATATGTTCTGCAATTTCTGATCCGGTTATTTGTCGATTTGTGATGCAACTCTGGCACACTTCAAAGGGACAAGGTATGTTGTAAACACAGTTTTTAGTTCTTTCTTCGGCATTTTTTTGTTTTGTTTGTTTTAGTATATATCTCAGTGTGTTTGTTGTTCTGAATGATGTTCTCACATCATACCTATGCCCAATCCGTTTGATCTTCTCCGGGGACATAATGTATTATGTTGGTCGTGAAATGTGGAGGTACTGGGAGTACTCCTGTTGGTTGTGTTAATTGGTTGTTTGGTGGATTGTTGTTTTCGATGTCAGTCATAGTTTTCTCCACAAACTGATCCGGACATGCATTTTTTCTGAGAACAAATTTTATGGGGTTTATTGCTTTCTCTAGATTCTGAATGGAATTGCACACTGTATGGGCTCGATTGTAGAGACATTTGACTATCCTTTTTTTCACACTGGCTCGATGGTTTGAGTTGTGGTGTAGATATCGATTTGTATGTGTCTTTTTTATATGTACAGATGTTTCCATTCGGGATGATGATTTTTGGATCATGACATCTAAAATAGAAAGTTGGTTATTTTGTTCTGATTCTAATGTGAATTTGAACGTTGGTTCTTGTTCATTTATATGATTCAAGAATTTTTAAAATTCTTCTTTACTTCGATTCTAGATAGCGAAAACATTATCCACGTATTTCCACCATACTTTTGGACCTTTGTGGAAACTTTCAACGAAGGATTCTTCGGAGTATTCCATGAACATGTTACTTAAAATGGATGACAAAGAAGAACCCATCGCCATTCCAAACTCTTGTTGATAAAAATCATTCTTGAATTGGAAATATGTTATTTCTTTACATAGTTTGAGTAATTATGATGGCACCCTTCATCCAGTTCTGTTCTTGTCTTCAGTAGTGTGTCATTTTCTAATCTTTTTCCCACGATTTCCAGAGTTTTATCAATATGTACATTAGTGAACAAACTTTCGACATCAAAATTTACTAGGAGATCTTCATCTTGAATCTGTCATTCATCCAATTTCTCTAGAAAATGAGGGGTATTCCTTATGAAACTATTTCTATTTCCAGATAGTGGTTTCTAGTGAGTTTTTTTGAAGGCGATCCAATGGAATTTACAATAGGGCGTAGAGGATGAGCTGGTTTGTGTATTTTTGGTGATCCATGAAAATGTGGGGGTTTGCTGTGGTGTGATAATAGGTCTGTATCTGCGTTCTGTTTTCTTGAGTATGTTTCTGTGTTTAGCTAAAGTTCGGTATAGTTTGCTGTTGATGGAGTTGTTTTTTTTGAGTTTTTTTATAATTTGTTTATTGATATGGTGGTGTCTTGATTATTTGTTCGATATGTGGTGTTTGACATCATTTGTGTTACTTTGTCCTCATAATCACTAGTGTTCATGATGACTGTGGCGTTACCTTCATCAGCTGGAAGTATTTCAATTTGATTGTCTGATCGAAGAGATCTCAATGCACCTCTTTAGCATTTGTTTAAATTACTTCTAGGATGATGAGGTTGTGTTAGTGCGTTTTTGCAGACAGATCTGTAAACAGCTGCTATTTCAGGTGGTAAACGTTGGGCTGATGCTTCGATGGCAGTGATCATTTCTAACGTTGGAATCATTCTGGGTGCATCTGGAAGTTCACTAACACGAATTTTTTGTGTATGTCTGAGTTTCTTGATGCTAAATTGATTACAGTTTTTTCATGAAAAGTTTTATTGTTTGATATGTGTTGTGGGTGTATTTGTATCTCTTCCAATAATTTGTGAAATGTGTTTATATGTATTGAGTTTATCTTTTTCGATTGTAGGAATTGTGAATACAGTGGTGCAAGTATTGATAGTCATTTTGAATCAGATTTTGTTTCATGAACTGTTCCAGGTTATTGATAAGAATGTCGAAATGTACCTTGTTTTTTCCTGTGAAACTGTATTCCTTTTCTTACCATTGCGTGGCCCGCTCTTCCGATTATTCTTTCACATTGTTGGCTTTTATATGGCATTTTTAATCTCAAACCCTTCGGAATGATCGCGTTATCTCGATATCCGCATAGAAAAGTGAGACCACTGTGGGAACTTGAGAATTTCTTGTAAATATTTTCCATATTCTTGAAATACCTAACACATTGCAAATTCAGAATACGGCAAGTTACTGACTAATTGAATCATTTTTCTAAATGAAAAATAATTTGGTGAACTCATTAGTTTGCTCTTCTACACTCGTATTGATTTTCCTGTTTATATTTTCATTCTGAGACTGAGGAAGGTTACCCAAAAAACCATGTCTAGAAATATTAAATTGTAATTAATATGTCCCAAAAATGAGTTACTCACTTGTACTTGTCGTTTGTTGCTATAACTTTGTTACTTGTACCTTGAAGCATATCTCTTGAGTCCGAGAAGAAGAATGAAAAACAAATTGCATTGAATATGGTTCTACATTCACCTCATAGCATGCCATATAGTTCTCAATTAGAATTAGAAGTGATTATGATGTCGTTAGCAATTATTCCCAGGCATTTTTACAGTGGTGATTGGTCGTGCCTGAAATAATGACATGTTTTTCAGAACTATTAATTGGAATGATTATAATTCATACAACTCACACGCTTTCCACAGTGCTTCAAAAATATACCGCAGGTGGATCCTATGGTGATAGCAATTTGTGTATAATGAAATGTTTCTTCTATATCATTCACAAACATATACTCGTGAGTTGAATATATGAAACTTAAAATTGTTCCTAAAATTTGATGATATTTGTTATCTTGAAAATTATGGAAAAATCCAAGCAGAATTATTACAGTCGCCATCAATTCTAACAAAGTTATTGTTGGCAGAAATAGCATAAAAAAATTAAAGAAAGTGGTGATGAGCAGGTTGTAGGCTGAAGGTGTGCTTAAATATCCTCTTCAGACCCCAGGTATCATATATGATACCTCAGGTTTATATTTCATTCTGGGCCTCCAGCTCCATTTAGCCGCACGTACTCGATGGTATCATATAGAATACCCTGCTAAATATGCGCCTCATTTTTTGATGCGATGTTGGTTGCGTACGGCGGCAAGAAAAGTCAGTCGATTGTTTATGTTTACAAGTGCACGTGCTAAGATGATGGCCTCTACCGCGAAATAAAAGTAAGTAATTGTTTTTTTGGTGGTTTATTGATATATATTTGTTGAACGTGTACTACAGAACATATGGAAAATATGGGTTCTGTTTTAAATATAACAAATATTTCGCAATGGGGGATTCGGTTAACGTATCATGGGTGATACCTTGGGTCTCACTGACTACAAAATTTAATTTCGATGTAAAAATCAGATTTTGGTGATTTTCACGGGGAAACAAATATAGTTTACTTTTCATTTGAAATATTATTTTTTTAGGGCCTTTGACCCAGTTGGAGCTCGAAGAGATTGCTCTCAACTTAGACCTCGATCAGTCGATCCTCGATGATCTTTCTTCGGACGATGATGAGGATGAGGTTGATTTGGGTTTGGAAAATGTGGTTCCCGATCCAGATAATATAGAGATCGCAGACAACGTGAGGGATTCATCGGATGAGGAGCCTCTTGCCCACTACCTACCAGGTTACCAGAAAAAATGGCCACGTACTCGTCAGTTTGAACCAAGTCAATTCAATTTCCAAGAAAAAAACATAGACACTGAGTTAGAACAACCAATTGCCTACCTAAATAAATATATTTCGGATAAGTTTTTTGAAGACGTTGCCCTTTTCACAAACATGCGCGAAGTTGCTGATAAAGGTCGTTCCCTTGAAACATTCGAATATGAAATGCGAACATTTTTTGGAGCTTCCATGTTGATTGGAATTCATGGTCTACCGAGGATTAGGATGTACTGGGCGCGAAACACAAGAGTACCTATTATTTCAGACAACATATCCAGAAGTCGGTATTTCCAAATCCGATCGCGCCTAAAACTTGTGGAAGATCAGAAAATTTCCAAAGAAGAAAGGAACTTGGACAAGTTTTGGAAAATAAGGCCAATGCTAGACACGGTGCGAAAAGGAAGCCGCAATGATAAAAGGACTCGATATGTATCAATAGATGAACAGATGATACCATGAACAGATGAAAGATGAGCAGATGATACCATGGGCAAGTAATGCGTCAATTTGTTAGAGGCAAACCTAATCCCGTAGGATTGAAGAATTTCGCCATGACAACGCCAAAAGGGGTCACATTGGACTCTTATCTTTACGAAGGAAAGGGATCGTCTGTGGACTCGTGCTTGGTGAAAATGCCCGAAAAACTTGATGTTGGTGGTAGAATGGTACTGAAACTCACAGAGACCCTGCCAATAAGAGTTTCAGTCTACACCGACCGATACTTTACCTCAATTTTGTTGATCGACTTACTCTCCTCGAGACAAATAACTCTAGGTGGTACAATGATGGCTTCTAGGATTCCGAAAAACGCAGCAATTTTAAATGATAATCAATTGAAAAAATCAGGTCGTGATTCACATGATGGGTTAGTTAAAGAAGATGGAAAGATCATTCTAACGAAATGGTTTGATTCTAGGCCAGTGCATTTTGCTTCCTCTTCCTCTGGCATTGAACCTTTAGGTAGTTGTATTAGATGGTCTAAGACTGAAAATAAGTACATTACAATTAAACAACCAGCAATTGTAGCCAATTACAATGCTGAAATGGGAGGTGTTGATTTACTAGACAGGGTGATTGGAAAATATGCAATGCGTGGACGTACCAAAAAATGGACAATACGTGCAATCTACCACTTTTTCGATTTCGCAGTAGCTGCATGTTGGCTCGAATATCGTCAAAATGCCAGTACAGAAGACTTGAGGAGAAAAGACACTTTGGACTATCTTGATTTCAAATTATTCGTTGCTTACTATTTGATTTTAACTGAAAAGCCTTCTGAACGAAGTGAAGGAAATTCGAAACAAAGTGAATGTGAAGAAGAAGAGACACCACCTCTGAAACAAAGGAAGGTACAACCTGTTGCGGATAGAAGAGTCAGGACCGTTGGTAACATCCACCTACCAGTATTTACAAACCAAGAACAAAAAACAAGATCGAAATGTGGTAAATTAACGTTTGCCAAATGCAACGCATGCAATATTTATCTTTGTTGTACCGTTGACAGAAATTGTTTCGCGTTTTCATAGATCTGTTGTTTTTGTATGCCTCAAGACCCAACGTATCATATAAGATACCTTATTTTTTTACAGAAAAAAAAGAAATATTTTTTTTCAACCATTTGGTGTTATTTTGACACACTCTTCAATAAAAAAGTAGATTTGCTGAATAAATATATTTACCCTGGACCTTGGGTCTGAGGAGGATATACTTTCCTGTAAATCTGGGTGTGGAATACAGTTACAGCTAACATAGTTCTACTAAATTCATTTCATTCCATCGATTTTTACTTGACCGTTATCAGTAATGTAATCATGCGGAAAAAAAATCGAGATATTGACGGAAATATCCGTTTCGAAGTCCTCCGAGACGATTGAGACTATTTCCAGAGTAAAATATGTCTGTCTGTGTGTGTGTGTGTGATCTTCCACGATAAGTGCCGAACCGTTTGACCAATGAAGATACAGTTCCGCCCCGAATGCGACCGGTAGTTTTTGTGTATCCAGAACAGTCAAAATTATGTCTCCAACTGTTATCTGTCAAAAATTAAAAATGGCAAAGTTCAAAACTTCGCCATTTAATTATTCAAAATCTATCCGATGGATTAGAACTAAATTCGGCAGGGAGCAACTATGACAATTCTTTTTTGTCCTTCTATACTTTTGAATTTAAGTACCTAGGTGTAATTATTGACAGTCACCTCAAGTGGAATAAGCATGTCGCGTGTGTGATCAAAGAACTAATTTTTTTTTATTTACAAACTGAAAAACCTCAGATATATTTTAAACAAAATCCAACTGAAAACAGTATATCGCGCACCAGTGGAATTGCACACAGCTTATGGAATAGTAGCTTAGGTGGCAGGCGGAAAAACTATTATTAATGATCTTGTGATAGTTCAGAAGAAAATTATTGAAATTTTATTCTGTAAAAAAATTCGATACTCGATCTTAGACCCGAGACAGCAATTTTTTCTTACCTTGAATATTGAACAGCATAAAACTAAATCCACTCTGATAACTAATGAACACCACTATAATACAAGACACAATACTTACTTGCCTCCTCCAGCTTTGAAGTCTATTGGGTAGAAGAATTTTAAATTTTTGCGCCCGAAACTCTACGGCCGCCTTCCGCAATATATCTCAGAAATGAATAATATCAAACAATTCAAAAATGAGTTGAACGACTATATCAAGTCGACCTCGAGGGTTGATATTCATCTACAAGTCGAAAACCCCTTCATGATATAGTACTTCGGCAACAGTAGAGTCCCTTCTGATTATAAACCCATACCATGAGATATACTTTTCTGAGATATTTTGCATTGTCCATGCATGTGTTAATATGTGAAAATCACTCTCTGAAACACCAGTTATATTTTTCTTTTTTATTTCAATTATTTGAATTGTTCAAAAAAAATACACATGCGATATTCTCTTGTATTTTTAAAATATTTCTATATATGATTACTAGAGTTTTGGAATAATACTTACATATCATATCTACTATTTATACTTATAACCCTGCATCCTTTCAACCTATACAAGAATTTGAATTTCTTACAGGTTTCCCCAATCTATTGTACATTATTTAGGCTAGCTTATGATATTTCTATGTTATAATGGTTTTTCCTTTTTGTGCAATAAATTTAATATTATATTATTATTATTATCATTCCATACTGCACTTCCTGATTTTTTTGAACCCTCCTTCTCTATTCAGGAAATGAAGAACAAAAAAAAAGAACTAAAAAGTCTGGTTAACCAAAGAAATTCGAATTTCGGCAAGGAATCTGAGAAGCCTCCATTACATCAGAAAATATTCTAATGATATGGCTATACATAACCATTACTTGAAATATAGAAGGATTTATAGTAGTGTTGTAAAGAATGCCAAAAAGAGGTATTTCCACAAGAGAATCTCTGAGAGCAATAATTCTATCAGAGAAACTTGGCATGTACTAAACGAGAAAAAGTAACACCAAATCTAGAACACTACACCGGATTCCAATACTCGCAATGAATTTTATTGCTCCATATCTCAGAGACTATCTGAAAACATCGAAGCTGCTCCAGATCCAGTACGGTATCTCACTGGAACTTACATTGCAGATACATTTGTTCTACTCGAGACGAATTTAAAGGAGTTGATGGATAGAAAGGAGCAAGTAAAAAACAAAACTATTCGCGGTATTGACAATATATCTATAAAAAAAATTGTCAATCTTCGTTTTTGAATTACTAGTCAACCTAATCAACTATTCATTTGCTAGAGGATTCTTTCCAGATTTCTTAAAAACCAGTCTTGTGATATTTCTCTATAAGGGTGGTGAACCCTCTGATCCTTCCAACTTTCGTCTTATCTCACTTATTCCGACTCTTGGGAAAATAATAGAAAAATTGTTGAGGAATAGATTAATGAACTTCATGGCTCTTGACAGCATTTTGAAACCCCAACAATTTGGTTTCCAATCCAACAAAAGTACAGGAGATGCTATTTTCACTTCCAAAAAAATATTTAATCGAAGTTGAACATGAAAGAAGCAAGCGCTTCAGTAGTTTGACTGCGTTTATCATGAATAACTGCTGCGTTAGCTCGGGCACCATGGCATCAGAGAGCAAGGCTTCAACAGTCATATTTGAGTCAACGTACACAAATTGTAAAAACGGACACCTTATCAGATGTTGGTTCCAAAAGGCATGGTGTACCACAGGGCTCTGTCCTTGGACTCTTATTGTTCCAGTTGTATTTCAATGGCTTGCTAAATATTAAGATAGGAGGTCTATCCACCATTTTTGCAGATAACACAACTATCCCATGGCATAATATAAATTGAAATAACCCTCACAGAAAAATGGTTCGAGGCATTTGTGTAGTGAGAGAATGGCGCAACTCTAATTGGCTCTCATTTAACATAAACAAAACAAATATACTTTCATACCACTGTAATATACCAGACATCCCCTCAGGGAATGACATTATCATACTGAATTTAAGCAATACTTTTCTAGGAATACATCTAGACTGTGATCTCAGTTTTGAAAATAACGTTGATAAGTTGCGTAAAAAGCTATCCTCAGAGTGCTTTGCCTTGCGTGTGAGTTCAAATGAACTGGGGGTGGAACTACGAAAATAGTGTACCACGCCATATTTTACTCACATGACAGGTATGGCATTCCTTTCTGGGGAACCTGCAATAGACAACTCCTCAAAATAATTCCCACTTAGAAGCGTGCTTTTCGCTACCTCTGTGAAGTTGGGCCTAGAGTTTCTTCAAAGAAAGAACAGAAACTCATCACCCTTCCGTCTCTTTTTATTCTCGAAAAGGTATGTCTTGTACTTAAAAAAAACCATCATACGACATAGTTCTAGGAGCCACCCGCCAAAATAACAACCTAAGGCTACCCATTCCATCCACAAATTTGATAAAGAACTGAATTGTTTATAATGCCTCTGAACTATACAACCATCTCCCAGCCAGTGTTAAAATCATTGAATCCACTGATTTATTCAGGAAATCTGTAAAATATATTCCCACAGAAGAGGTATTTTATGATATTCAAGAATACCTCAATAGAAACATAAGGTTCCAAAACTATATTTTAACTGCCTTTTGCGCATGTGAATGTATTTTATTCATTTTATTCATAACAGTTCATTAATTAAGAAATGAAGTGCATAGAGTACACAAAGTTGTCTTCACAAAAGGATTCAATATAGACCACAGGCGAGAAACAACTACTTTCCTAGCAAATACCACGTAGAACGTTGAATGATATTCACCTGACAATCCATGCAAACTTCCATATGAATGGATATTGTTCGCAAATGTTTCTTCCTGATAAGCTCGATTATGTTTAATCTATGTCGTGTGCGCCTAACAATCTGCATACCGGTTTCAGGCTTTTTGGTCCTCCAGCCAGAGATCCGGAGAGCTCTGGCGAAGCGAGACACAACATAAATAAAATCACCATCGAGCTTACTTCATCTCTAGCATAAACGTTATTATTTCGACCCATCAGGTAGTTTTTGACGATGAATGAAATACTATACAGAATGAGGTGGACCAAGAAAAATACGAAACAGTGTCGATAACTCAATTTGTTTTCAAGGTTCAAGTTCCTACCAGAGCATTATTGACGATTATTGAACACGTTTATACAGAAACCGTATTCACAATAATTTTCGAGCAGTCTGAATACAATCATAAACTCATTAATAACGATGATCAAGTATAATAATGGAATGTATAATATTGGTAAACACAATATTTATATTTCAAAGGTCAAAATAATAATTATGGATTTCATTCAATGGCGCTTCAAAGTAATGGGAGCTCTCGAAGAGTACGTAAGATATATCCTATCAAGTATACGAATGTGTATTCAGGTGGAAAGCAATCGAGAAGGATCAAGTATTCAAATCTGAAAGATGATATATTTTAATTAGAAAGCGAGTGCTTTTTCGTTTGATAATATTCGAGATTGAAACAAGGACTAGATTTCAAAAATTTCCCCAAATTCCTTAAGCTATTATTTTCCACTCTATAGAACATTATACAGGATATTTCGAAAGTAGTTTTATGGATTTCCAGAGTAGATAGTATTCGCCAGAAAAAGGTTCCGAAAACGCTCTCTTTTTAGAAACATATATAGAAAAACTCTTTTCAATATCTTAAAATTGCTATTTTCCAAGTTTCGGCTATGATTTCTTGGATCCACACTTCTTTTGAGAATTTTTGCATGCTAATTGCTAATTTTTCTCCTCCATATTTGAACATTTCTGATGTTGGTTCGTCTTTCCCTGTGAACACTTGTTGGTCTTCTAAATATATTTTGAATCTTGGGAGTATTTAATTTTATTCTCCTAATAGGCACAGAGTATAAAAAACCCTCCAAATTATTTCGCAAGAAGTGCAAGAAGTGTGTGGTCCAATTATTTCTACTTCCACTATTCCGGCCAATACATTTAGGATAAACTGCACATGATGACGTTTTTTTCTAATCTTGTACGGATTTTATACAGCCCAGACATGAATATTGTGGAAATTTACTACTTCATCGCAGCTAAATTTAGCCTAGTCAGTAAAAAGGATGCGGAAAAAAAAATTCGTATTTCTTTCGCACTTTCCAAGTACCCACCTAGTGAACTGCAAGCGTCGCGGGAAATACCCTGGAAGCAATCCTTCAACACGTTGATCATGGTATGGATATAAACTATTTACACTAAACCGTGAAACACAAACGTCACACTTACACGTAAATCAAATTGCTGTTACAATTTGAACGTCAAAAGCGTTGAAGGGGGAAACAAGGTAAAAAGTCATAGCCCACTAAGTATTTTAGTTTGTTACTTCAATATTCCCCTTTCATTTGCCAGCAATTCACTCGAGAACTGTTAGCTGATTCAAAAAAATGCAAGATACCGAAATTTCAGGTTTTTTCATGGCCAACTTAACTGTGATATTCAAATAGTTTTTTTTCCGAAAATAGAAAATTTTGGCTATAAAAACTGCAGGCAACCCTTATTCACCCCTTTGAATCAGTTACTTTATTTTTGATGCAAGAAATGAATAGAGCGTACAAAAAACCAAGAGCCTGTGAATTTTCCGAACATTTGATGCAGAATTGTAGCCACAATTCAAAATTTACAATTTTTTCGCGCAACTTGCGATGTCTGTAGCTTGGAGGGGGTGAATTTTAGGACACATGTTTATGGAAAAAAAAGTCTTATTTTGACCCTGAAATATTTGTATTGAGTTTTGTAATACCCTGTACATATTCAACTGACATTGGATAAACTTTCGCGGACGAATCGTAAGGTGCTAGCTGAGTCCGTAATATGAAGATGAGTCCGCGAAAGCCATTTGCGTAGCTGCTACACACAATATTTTTTTGTACACGTTTTTCAAAGAATGTTTCATATGAAAGCATTTTATTTCTGCCATCAAAATGAAGAAATATCAATAATCAATCAAGTATGGCAACTTTAGGAACTGACCAAAAATTCCAAAATTGCAACTTTTACGAACTTGTCTTCGAAGTGTTGCCATGGCTATGGCAATACTTTACGAACAAGTCAGTGAAAGTAGCATTTTTGGATTTTTTTTATCCTGATGTAGTTTTGGGGAGCGTGCACACAAAAAAAAATTCAAAATATAATACACCGGTTCCCCCTCACAGGATAGGCAGACGAGTACTAGATCGGAATCAAGAATTTCGTTTAACTGGAAGACTTTCCCTTAAATCAATTCCAAGGGCTAAAAATACAACGATGTAAAGTTTGCGCGGAACAGCACAAAATACGTGAAATCAGACATATATGTCGCACATCTGGAGTACCATCGTGCCTCATTCCTTGTTTAGAAACATAACATACAAAACACATTTTTATATTTGTTTAGTTATGGTATTTTGTCTGTTTTTTCCAGTTAATATGAACGTCAATCCAAAATATATATAATTTGTTTTCTTTGAATACCCAATGAATTGGCCCACACTGCTCTAGACGTATATATACACAGAACCTAAAATATTGCGCATGTGAAGTAATATTTCAAAAATCATTTTCGCAGTGAAAGGGTTAATATAAGATTTCATGTCAATTTTCGTTAAAAATAAATATAATTCAATATACAGTCCACAATGATAGTTCATTTCATCTCAGTAGTGAACACAGATGAGCCTCCAGCACCACAAGGTAGCCACGCCAGTACATACAGTTGCTAGGAGGGAACTCGAAGCGGCCCCTAATCGGGAACTATGGATACGACATGGTGAAAAAAATCGTACCAGGTAAGATACAATGGGCCAGAGGGCTCAAGTGTCGTCGAGGGCCACAGCATGACGAGCCTACAGGGTGGAGGTTTCAGTGGGTAAACCTGTGTAAGGGAGTCCCACAATTTGTCCGTAATGGATTGGGAGGTGGAGTCTCAAAAAAAACTCCATTTGTGCAAGAAGTAGCTTCTTCTTTAAAAAGGGTATTCTTCAAAAATAATATGTTGTCAAGACACTCGCCACTTTGAACCTGTAAACAAATTTTATTAGATTTTTCTTCATCGCCTATTCTCCCTAGGTAGATTTGATCTAAGCTGGCCACCCTCTAAGTCGCATTTGGATAATCTGTGATTCGAATAATTTGTTTATTTTACGAACCATATAATTGATGGCAGTTACTCCAGTTATCATCCCCAGATAGGTAAACTCATGGTTGCTCTAGAACTTGCGAGTAAGTATACAGGGTGTTTTTGAAGGAAAAATTTTTTGGTTTAAATTTCCAATATGCGAGGACACGAGGAATTATTATTGCTTGAAATAGGTTTGAAAACACCTAAGGCATATATAAATGTACCCAGGAAAATATTTTTAAGTACTAATATTGGCGCTCTTTGTGACGTGAACGATCGAGCAGCCAATATGCGTAATCGGGTTGATTGTGACGTTAAATTGCAATGTCAAGTGACGATGGTGGATTTAAAGGGTGTAAAAACATTCGATCTGTCATAAAACCATATATTGTCGATTTCACTGCACATAAACCTCGCTCTTTTTGATATTATGAATCATTGTGGTCCATCAAAACGATTTCTGATAAAGAGAAAGAAATCATGTATTCTTGTTATGGACGCGCGGCCTAAGATTTGAGAATTTGGCAACGTTGCAAAAATGACTGAAGCTGTCAACTGTGGGTTTGGTCGATCGGGTGTTTACGTAACAACATTTTACAATGGCGCCAGAAAAAGCCATTTAAATTTTGCCGACTTTTGAATTTTATAAAAAAAAAGAAAATTACCAACAGGGTTTCACAAGCTGTAAAATCCATTGAAAATATTTTGAAAATTTCGTGTCTTCGCCCATTGGTTATCAGGATATGAAATGAAGTTGGAAAATGGCCAAACAAATATTCAGAAATGAAGTTCCTACAAAATTGTGTGAGCTGGGGATTATTTTACACAAAATAAAACTTGAAAAAAAACATTCTATTTGGTATGAAACTTCAAAAACCGTTTCAATCTTTGGTAAGACATGAATAACTGCATTTAAAGCATCCAACACGGATTCTACTGTTGTAACCTTCTCAGAGGCAAAATCCTGCGGTCTTAGTGTGTCAGCTGTGAGAAAATGATCGTATCCATCCAATTTTCCATCTATGCCTGGTAGAGGAGCCCTGCAGTTTCGTGGATTCAGAGAGTGCTTCTGTTCTTTTCACCTTTGCTTTTAATTTGTTCAACATCTGACCCCTTCCTTATAGGTATGGCTAATAAACAAAGGAACATCAATTGCTTGATGATTTTCTAATAGAATAGAATATTTATTCATCCTTTGTGTTCATATACATGAAATAGGACATGTCAATTGAAGTGTCGAAATAAGTCTGAATATAAAATCACAGTATAACACATATATGAATAAATATAAGAAAAAAACAAACATACAGTAGTAAATAGTGGAATTCCACATGGAATGGCAGAGATAGAATATTTACATACGCAAAATCATTATTCAAAAAATAAACTCCCACTTCACTCATAACTAAGATATTCAGTGGTGTAGTGAAAACTATGGAATGCAAGAAATTCTCTAACTCACTTTTTGAATAGGTTGTACGATTGTATATCTTTCAGCTGGGCTGGTAGATGATTGTATAATTTTGTTCCTGCCAGCGAAGGAGTCTTTTCATATAAGCTAGTCGAATGTTTCTGGATCTTAACTTTATTACCATGCCTTGTGGGGTAACGGTGATTATCACCATTTCTGGTTGAAGAATTCATATTTCATTTAATATAGCACAAACAGCTATGAATATATACAGTGCTGTCCATAGGTATGGAATAAATTCATTTTTAGCGTTAATATGTATTTGTTTGAAAAACCTGAAACAGATCGATTTCTATTGTCAATTTACAGTATGAAAATATTACCCTCAAAAAAATTTAATGAGAAGGGGGGCCGTTTGGCAATTTGTTCGAAAGGGACTTTCATTCTCTGTTCAGCAATATTAAGTTTTTCAAATTTGGTGCAATCATAACTGAGAAAATTTATTTTGAATCTGTCAAATTTTGATACTTTACGTAGAATGAAGGAAATTATGTCTCATGATGTTTAGGAAGTATTTTTCAATTTATTTTACAATTAAATTGAATGTTCAAAATCACCACCTTTCACTTTTCGACAATAAGCAAGACGATCTTGGAATTCTCGTGCATCATTTTGTGGGACCCCATAAGATATAATCAGGTATTTTCCTATCTGTTTTGCTAAAATTCAAGAAAGAGTCGTTCAAGACACAAGAAAATTTTACACAAAACTCACATAAATAATGTAATGTCAATCTAGTAGACTACTGTTATTTTGATATTTATAAGTTGCTGACAGACGTCAATGTATTGAAAAATATTTTTGTGTGTATTTGATTTAGCTATGGATCATTTATCCGAAACTCAAAGAATATACATTCTATTATGATTGGATGTGGTAATGAAACAAGAATTCAAAAGGATGTTTGTGAAATGTTTCATAATAAATACCCTGGTCAACACGTCTCACAGTCTACAGTTAGCAAAATAGAAACAAAACTTTGTAAAACTGGACATGTAAAAACTATTCAAAAACCTGGTCGAAATGTTGATTTGGATGTAGACAACTTGCCGTCAACAATGATGAACGTTAATCATCGATATTGAGAGATAAAGTTCAGTTGGTTCAGGAGTTAAATGAGGATGATCCTGATAGAAGGCAACAATTCTGTGAACTGATGATGAACAGAATGAAAGCAGATTTGCAGTTCATACATAAACAAAATTGTTTTTTCTGATGAAGCTACTTTTCATTTAAATGGAACGGTTGATAGACAAAACTGTAGATATTGGAACAAAGAAAATCCTCATTGGATGTGTGAGGCTCCCACACAATATCCTGAAAAGTGAACGTTTGGGCTGGTATCATCAACAACAAAATTATTGGCCTAATTTCATCGAGGGTACAGTTAATGGTGGGGTTTATCCAGATTTTTTGATAATTTTTTTTCAGCCTACAATGAAAATGATCCAAATGCAATAGGTAGATCAAATTGGTACCAGCAAGACGGAGCTCCACCTCATCACAAACGTATTGTTAGAGATTATTTGAAAGAAGTTCCTCCCAATAGGTGGATTGGAAGACGTGGAACGATTGAATGGCCGCCTATATCCCCCGATTTGACTCCTCTCGATCACTTCTTATGGGGTTATCCAAAATCAAAAGTATATTTGATCAGGTGGCACAATATTGCAGATTTAAAATTTAAGATAACGGAAGAAATTAACAACATAACCCCTGAGGTACTACAAAATGTTGTACGAGAGTTCCGAAATCGCCTTGCTTATTTTCAAGGAGTGAATGGTGGTCATTGAGAACATTTAATTTTATTGAAACATAAGTTCCTGAACATTATGTGACAATATTTCCTTCATTCTACGTAAATTATCAAAATTTTACATTTTCAAAATGAATTTTCTCAGTTATGATTGCAACAAATGTGAAAAACTTTATATTGCCGAACAGAGAATGAAAATCCCTTTCGAACAAGGTGCCACACGACCCCCTTTCTGATTAAAAAATTCTGAGGTGGTGTTCATAATTCAGAGGGGGTGCAAGAAGGGAGTAATATTTTTATACTGTAAATTGTCAAATTGACAACGACACGTTTCTGGTTTTTGTGAACAAATACATAATAACGCTAAAAATGACTTTATTCCATGCCTATGGACCGCCCTGTATACACGGAACAGTTAATAGTGAATATTGCTTGAAGTATGATTCACATGAGTCAGATCTTTTCAAGTTGAATAAAAGTGTAATTACTATTTTCTAGGCTACGAATACTCTATTTATTTCAGTGGCTCCTCCCCATAAAACGATATTATACGTGATAGGGGTGGGGGGCATAACGGGGACGCGAGGCACGACGGGGTCATACACACATACAAGTAACTACGCACACTAGCCGTGTTTTGTTTTCGCCAATAAGAGGACATCTCGCATCGGACTTCAGTGCGACAGTCACCGGCGATCAGAGTGCACGCGTTTATTTTTGACGACCAATTCTTTTTTCCGGCGACATTTCATCTAATTTTGAGTGGTTACCAAAACGCGTCTGAAAAGTGTTTAGATTACTACTATAGTTTTTTTCAATGTGTATTACTACTAACATCAACTATTGATATGTTTTGAGCAAAATCACTCTGACCTTGAATTCATTTTTTTGTTCGTTATTTAAAATTCTGTTAGACATGGGGGCATAACGGGGACATGGCTATGGGGCACAATGGGCAGCCCCTTGTGCCCCGTCCCCATTATGCCCCTGAATGGTCTGTTCATTTGATAATATTACAATAATTTTATTTATTTTGTTTTAGGTTTTAAAAAAATGGTACTAACTCACAAGAAGAAAACTTCCAGAGGCAGTTGGTCTATAGAAAGCGTGAAACACGCAATTAATGCAGTTTTAAGCAAATCGGCAGGTTTCAGAAAAGCAGCTCAATTGCACGGTGTTCCACAGACCACATTGGAGTGTCACGTCGCAAAAAAAAGGAAGGGCAAGGTATCTCTTAATTCAGCTCCTGGTGAATTTAAACCCGTATTTTCCAAACAAGAAGAAGAGGAGCTTGTTAAGTATGTTAAAGATATGGAGAAACGATTGTTTGGATTGACAACTGTCGTCCTACGAAAACTAGCCTATCAGCTCGCAGAAAAAAATGCTAAGACTCACAAGTTTAACCATGTGAAGAAGATTGGTGGCCTAGATTGGTTGAAAGGCTTCATGAAACGTCACCCGGATTTATCAATTCGAAAACTAGAAGCCACATCGGCAGCGCGAGCTATGGAATTTAACAAAGTGGCCGTGAATTAATTTTATTCTTTACTTGGGGAAGTATATGACGAATATAATTTAACGCCAGATAAAATATATAACTGCGACGAGACTGGAATATTATGCGTCTCCAAAACAAAGAGCAAAATCATTGCTAAAAAAGGAAGAAAACAAGTAGGCTCCCTTTCATCTGCAGAACGAGGGCAGACGATTACCGTCGAGATATGTTTCAATGCAGCCGGAACTTATATGTTAAATGCCTCCCATGCTGATATTTCCTCGACAGAGAATGGAGCAGGAGTTATTGGATCGAGCTCCTCCAGGGACGACGGCAGAATGCAACGCTCGAGGCTGGATGACAACTGAAACCTTCATGAGCTGGTTCCAACGGCTCGTCAAATTTTCTGGGGCCTCAATAACTAACCCGGTCTTGTTACTTCTAGATGGGCACGTAACGCATACGCAAAATATAGAGGTTATTGAAAATGCACGTAAGAATGGTGTTGTTATGCTTTGCTTTTCCCCCCATTGCACCCACAGGCTCCAACCCTTGGATGTTGCCTTCATGAAACCATTGAGTGCGTATTATGATCATACTTGTTCTAACTGGTTACGGTCGCACCTAGGGCGAATAATAACAACTTTTCAAATAAGCGAAATTTTTGCAGATGCTTATATTCAAGCTGCAACAATGTCCACGGCAATTAATGCATTCAGAAAATGTGGAATAGGGCCATTTAACCAAAATAATTTCACAGATTCAGATTTTTTCAGCTGCATCAACAACAGATGCAGCTGTTAACAAATGATGAGCCTGAAACAGCTTCTTCAACTGCTGAAATTCAGCAACCACTGTCGCCTCCCCTTGAAGAGATACCTCTTGAACCTGTTTCACCTGCAATATCGACACATTGGAAACCCCCCAAACCATCTGCAAGACGAAAATAGCGTTTCTCGATCTCCAATTCGAAGAGTATGTCGTAATTTAACAACTTCCTTTGAAAACGCTTCTCCCAAAGACATTCTCCCCATCCCCACAGTCGAACAAAGAAACCAAACGAGAAAAAATTATCGCAAAGGGAAAACGATTGTTCTCACTTCAACCCCCTACAAAAACGAACTAGAAGAACGCGAACAACTCAAACGGACGAAGAAGTGTTCGAATCCGAATGATCACCCGTTGAAAAAAAAAACTCAAAAAAAACAGAAGACTCAGAAAGCTCGCTCTGATGGAGAAAATGTTGAGGAGGATGTCTTATGCATCTATTGTGTTGACTCGAACCACACTTATTTGAAGTCTCCGGAGCGTTGGGTGGCCTGCCAGCTATGTGGACAGTGAGCCCATACAGCCTGTGCAGGAGTTGATGAAGCAGATTTAGAAAAAATCCACATCTGCTAATTATGTGACAAATAAAATAGTGTACCCCGTACTGCCCCGCACTGGGTACCCCATACTGCCCCTACCCACCCCGGGACACGATGGAGTTTTCAGGATGGTTTTGTGAAATTGAAATTAAAAATATTATTTGATTTCTTACTTCACCAAATTCGGTGCCAAATGATAAATGAATAAGTAACCAAAGAGTTGTCATTAGTGTTCATTGAAAAATATTTCATGTTTATTTTTTATTGTTTATTTCCCTTAACGTCCCCGTTATGCCCCCCCCCCCTCAGTGAATATATAACAGCATAATAAACATTGATCAAAGTTTTTTGGTCAAGTTGTTTTTTCAGCTGTGGCAGAGCGAAGTACCCACTTGATAATTTTCTGCACACATATTTAATTTGATATTTTCAGCAGAGTACTTCATCAAGGTGTATACCTAAAAACTTGGTTGGTTCCGAAGGTTCGGTAGTGGTATCATTGACATTAGCTTTCATAGAAATATTTTTTTCCCAAAAAACTGCAACAAGAGTGTTTTACCGGCGTTCCCTACCAGTTTGTTACAATTACACCATGTAGTGAATAGATGTGCTACTTTATTCAGCCTGATCTGGAGTTCTGCAGGACTTATGGAAGTATCATCGGCAAACAAAACTGTGAATTTCAATTTGATAGGACAGGATGGCGTATCGTTTACAAATATGGGAAATATCAAAGGCCCTAATACTGAGCCCTGAGGAACTCCAACGTTAATTCCATAAATATCTGATTTTGTTTCTCTTAACTGCAATTCTCCTAAAACTCAGAAATAAAATAATCCATGGCCGGCTGCGTTTTCTGTCCGAAAAGGAGCAGCATCTGATTCATCTTTTATTTATTGTTGTCTTTCATCTTAAAAAAAATTTGAATTTTCAACAGGGCAAATTACAATTCTTCTCGTTAAAAAATTTGAGGAATCGTGTCCGATTCTAACTATTCGTTTTACAGAATAACAATAATAATGATAATAATATTTATTCATCATTTCGATTTACAGATAAAGTCAGATGATACAATTATAACATTGAACATAAACATGACGATACAATAAATAGAGTACAGAGAAGTAAAGATGAATAAATTGTTATCCCACTGAGGGCAAGCCCTGTGTGTGGGTGAATTTTTTGGTAGAACATATAATAAGTATTATATCAAGTAGTATAAAACACTATATACAATATAAATATTATCAATGTACAAAGAACGAGTTATAAAATGTTATAATTGATTATAATAATGTTAGTAATGGTAATAATAATGCAAAAGTAATTAAATATTGATAGATGTAAATAAATGTAAAATAATAATAAAATATAGATGTTTCAGTTTTATTATTTCGATTTTTGGTACATATTCATTTCCATTACATGATAATTGTTTGTTTTTGTATTATATTTCCTTCTTTATATTAAAAAACTTCATTCATTCAATCATTTTATAAATTTCCTTTCTTTCAATCTCCTTTACGAATTTTTTTAACTGTTTTTTGAATAGCAGGCAGGAAGTTTCAGTTTTCAGAGAGTCAGGTAGGAAATTGTATAGCTTCGGAGCAATATAATGATAGCTTTTTTGGCCTATTGCTTTTTTCATAAATCGGGTGACATATTTATGTTTTTGTCTGGTAGCATACGAGTGTGTCAGTACATTCAGCTGGGTTTTATTCAGGTGTTGCACGATGAGTACTTGAATGGAATAAAGCTTATATCTAACATTTCTGTTTCAGCATATAGAGAGTCGCTAGGGTATCTATAATCTTTATTCAGTATCATTCTTAGAAACTTTTTTTGCGAGATTTCAAGCATATTCAAGTAGGTTCTCGAAACCCCTCCCCATCCTATAATCCCATAATTCAAGTGAGACTCTACTAAGCTTTGATAAAAAAAATTATTGCTTCAAATCGAGATATGTTTTTACCTGTTTAAATCTATACAGAATACAGCGTCACTTTTTTGTGAGGTATATTATATGTTGATCCCATCTCAGGTGGGGGTCCAAGAAAACACCTAGGTATTTAATTTTTTCGACAGGTTTAATATGAGAATTTTGTTGAATGGTTGAGTCAAAATTCGGAAGAAGCATTTCTGTACCGCTAAATGGCAGGTAGTGAGTTTTACTGAAATTAATTGGGAGAAGTCTGCTATCAAACCAATCTTTCAATTTATTTAGATCATTTTCGGTTTTTGTCTTCAATTCATACCAATTATTTGCTTCATAAGTAATGACTGTGTCATCGGCAAAGCTTAAAATTTTTCCTGAATTTTCCTGTAAGAATAAGTTATTTAAGTATATCGTGAACAACATCGGTCCCAACACTGTCCCCTAGGGCACACAGCAAGTACAGATTTCTCCTAAGCTTATCTCATTATGGCTTTGTACTTCCTGTTTTCTATTTGTCAGATAATCTTTAAGTAAGTCGTTTGCTGCACCTCGTATTCCTATATCATCTAGCGTGGCTAGAAGGATAGTATGGTCAACTGTGTCGAAAGCCTTACTTAAATCTACAAATACGCCTAAACATGTAATGTTTTTGTCTGAGCATTCGTAAATATTATTTGTTAAAACGTGAATAGCGTCTTGTGTTGATTTATGTTCCCGAAAGCCGAACTGGGATGTTGATAGGTTATATTTATTCAAGAATGTATTTAATTTAAATCTACTCTTTAGAATTTTTTCAACTACTTTACTAAGAGATGTTATTAGGGATATTGGTCTATAGTTTGTCACTTTTTGTTTTCCTCCATTTTTGTATATGGGTGTCACCACTGATATTTTGAAAGCATTCGGAAATTGACCCAGTTCGAAACATTTGTTGATTATGTATCTAGTGGTTTACATATATAGGTTGAGATAGCTTTCAATGTTTCTGCTTTCAGACCGTCGTATCCCGGAACTTTTTTGTTTTTTAGTTGGGCTATCGTGTTCATTATTTCAAGTTCATTTGTTGGTTCCAGAAAGATTGAATTTAGTGGAATTTTCTATCATTCATTTAATATGATCATTCGCTGCTTTCGAACTCGCCCAAAAACCTACAATATATATACATTTTTCACGATCAAATCAAATATGTTTGTATATCAAACCGATTGAGAAAAAAACTCTTTGAATTGGAATCGAACCCGAGCCTCCCGGGTGAGAGGCTGACACGCTAACCACTACTTTACGAGAACTCTTCGTGATATTACGAAAATAACGGAATTCAATTATTCATTGCCTTACTCGAAAACCTGGGGCTTTCAACATGATAAAAAGGTATATTTCAATTAAAATATCAAATCACTGTTTCCCTGTGTAGGAATTGAATGCGTTGACATATTATTTTGGCAGGACCTTAATGTGGTTTTATCGCAGAACAATATCGGATAGACTGTGGTCCAACCAGTATAAAACAGCGTATTATCTATTGTAATATCATATGTGCTAGAGGTTTTATCGCTAATTTTTTTTGAAATTTTCGAGTAAGCATTTTGCATGGAATATTTTACTGAGGGCGATTCGCGGTCCCCAACTAACATTATAGGAAAATTATACCAAGCAGTGGGGTAAAACGGCTTCAAGAAGTCCGAATCTACCCATTTCTGACCAAATATTTTACCTTCAAGTACTGACTAACTCCAAAGTTATAATTGGAGTTATAAAAACCATAATTGAGACCACCAAATCTCCTTCAAAAACCAAAAACTCAATAGGCGTAGTGCGTAGTATGAAATTACTTGTTATGTACTTCAAATATACCTTCACAGCCTCATGGGTTATTTACTAGGTTAAATTTTACCTAAAGGTAACCAGCAAAGTGTGTTCAAAATACTTGGAACTCTCAGGAAAAACCTTCTGGTGAATAATCACCTAATTATTACCTCATGTGTGTTCATATAGTCAGGGAATTGACAAGTCAGTAAACAGGTCTACTATATACTCTTCATTACCTATTTTGGCACCAATTAAGATGAAGGAGTTGCCTGGACATTTCTTGACCTAGTTTATACCTACTGCTCTACAATGAGGGCGAGATTACCACAATATTTGTCTAATCAGACTAAATGTCTACAACGAAGTCAAAGTTACCTAAAATAAAATCCTCAAAGTAACTTGGTCTATCATCAGATACTAAAGACCAAGTCGATTCAGATGAGGATGACATGATACAATTTACTTCCTTTAATTTTTTTATTGTGCCCTAAATTTTAGAAATCTATAAAATGCCGAGCAAAAATTCGAATAGAGTTAGTAAACCATACAGGTATACCACCAACTATTATCGATTAGCTGCCAGAATGAGAACAAATGAAAATATAAGCCGAAACCATCCTATACTTTCCGATGTCCAGAGATCAGAGCCATCATCTTCCACTCTGTCATCATCAACTGCAGAAATTGATGTAGAGTGTGAAATTGTTTTCACTGATGATGATACCGGGGAAAAATATGGATCAGAAGACGATGAGTTCAATGGGAATAAGGCACAAAGCTTGGAAGATAACCTCTCATTGTTAGAGGAGCTCAGACATTGGGCCTTGTCGCATAAAGTCTCCATACAAGCAGTTGGTGACCTACTAAAAATATTAATAGTGCATGGAAAATCTGAATGACCAAAAGATGGTAGAACACTCTCCTTTTTGTTCCCACTTATGTGGTACATAGGAATATTCAACTATGGGTGTTGCTCCATGTCTTTTTATGACGGCAACTATTTTAAAACACTCATCCATTATTGAAATAAAAACATGAAAGCGTTAACCTTAAACTTTGGTTATGTCTCAGGTCGATAAGAGATACTGAACAATGAATGGGCTGCAGAAAGCTTCGTCTGTCGCCAGCGGTAAACTACAGCCGCGACGTTTTCAATGATGCAGCGACAAAATGGAATTCAATGAAGTTCATCCTTTCAAAGTAAATGGATGAAAAAATGGTATTGAATACGCAAAAAAATCAAATCAAATAGAAAATTTATTTTAACAAAAATAAGAAATTGATGTGTTGAAATGATGAGTTTCCATGGCTTCGAAAATTTCAAAACCAATCATTGTGGCTTCCGGAAAAGTCAAAATCAAGCAAATCATAATTGGTCGATTTTTTAATAGTATTTACAGTTGGCTGATAAATTGTATATTTCCGGGCACCGCATGCGGAACGCAGAAATGTCAAATCAAAATTAGTCAGCCAATCACAACACACGATTTTATATTCAAAATGTTATGATTGGCTATTTCTCTCCGGAAAGAGATTCTCTCATTAGACCATAACATTGATCATGGTTTCTATTCTGGGAAGATGTGCACTGAAATATAAATATCGCGTACTATTATCAACATTACTGATGGATTTTACATTTAATTTCAGAATGAACCATCATTACAGGGTTTTCTAGTCTATATCCATTTCCCTGAGTAACTATAGGTTACTTGGCTTCACCATTAACATTAGCAAAACATATTGATTTCTTCAACCCGTATTGACATTTGAGTGTTTCTGCACAGAACATAGAATAAGTAAAATATAAATTTATTATCCATGATTCGCAATCCATCCAGAGAACAAAACGTATAGACATGCATGAAAAAACATCCAATAACATATATTGTATTTCATCACGTGACCACAATGTGAAAGGGTCTGAAATCCCAAGTAAAGAAAATGGACTTCAAAGTCAGGAATAAAGGTTACTTTCGACTTTGAACAAAGTCTATGTGTTCTCATAGTCAAAATTTCAAGGAATTTCGACATATAGGTCCCATATGGAACCTACGCCATATTTTTCAGTTTGAACCGATTCCGCCATTGTAAAAATAATCCATAATTTTCTCGAATCGACCACATTTTAATGATTGGTAGTCAAAAAATAGGTGAATATGATATGTATACACATACTTCATCTATGAAATCAGTTTATGAAGTGTTTGATGGAAAAAGTTGTGAAAGTAGACATAAATTGATGGATTTTTTTCATACAAATTTAATAATTTGATGGGCCCACTTGTTTTAGACGAGTAAAAATCAACATTATCACAGAAAAGTTTGTATCGCAAATAAAATCACAACTAGGTGTGAATGCGAAACCATCACTTATTGCATTATCTGCCATACGTTTATTGACAGTTTTTTCTTCATACGCCATGATCATGTCAACTTCAACACTTTCACGAATAAGCACGTAGGTTAAGATACACAATATACAGTAAAATTTTATCATCTTCTTCTAACCTGCCATGGTTTGTTGTTTGTTTCATTACAGTGTTTATAACCTGAAATGGGTAAAAATGACTACATTTTTACCATCAGTCGACTAGTCTGGAGGCAATTTTACCTATTTATGCCTTCAACTTATAAGGAAAAATGTCTTAATTTCCCAAATTTCGACTTCTGAATAACTTCAATTTTTTTCCCTATAATGGTAAATTTAAGGTAATTATAACGTAATAATTACCTTCGCCAATTAGGGCGCTGACCTATTCGAAGGTCGAAATGACGTAAATTTTACCTATAATGTTTGTTGGGTTATTATCTGATTAAACCACGAAAGCGAAGCACGAGTTGAAGTTCCAAGAGGCACGAGGGAAAATAAAAAAAAATACGATAAAATCCTGTAGCACGAATGATATTTGATGAGGATATTTCTCGAATTACATTTGAAACTGGACAAAATTACCAGAATTCATGTTATATTTGAATTTTCAACGTGGAAAGTTAAATCAATTCTGCTCGATCCAAAATCCAAGAAATCGTTTTAGAGATTCATTCATTCATACTGATTATTCACTGCTTTTGAACTCACACAAAAACTTGAAATATACAGGGTGAGACAATCACTATTTCGATGTTTTATTATTTTTTTGTTCAAAGGGACCATCTAAGACCACCTTCCAAAATAATTTTCATTCATACAGGGTGCATCATTGATGCGTGGCTAACCAAAATTGTTCTTTTGCAAATGAAACACCCGGTATATTTTCATATATTCCGATCGGCTGTTCCATTGGCTGCTCGATGATTTTTTCAATTTTGAATTCCGTTGCGGCGTTGCCGAGTAATTAAAAAAAAAATTTTTTTAGATTTTTTTTCGAAAAATTACCTATTTCACATTTCGAACTATTTAGTAAAGATAATCGGGGAATCGTTGGTTGATATGATGATGTTCATTGCGAATACCAAGAATTTGGAATAAATTGTACAGGATGTTCGATACAACAACACAAACTCCGCCATTTTCAAACATCGGTATTTTGATTCTCTCTAATGGAACACCCTGTATATTTTCATTCGAATTAACTCCTTTTTAATAACTCTACACTTTTCATTCCCCATGTCATGTACCTAAAACAACTCGTTTCCGAGATTCTACATCCAAAGATAGATATTTTTCCACAGAAAATATTGACAATGTTAGCCTTTGGTATCATATTTGGAATTAAATTTTACATGAAAATCATATTTATTCGAATCAAACAAACAAAATAACAATAATACATGCAGCAAATGTTCAATGTGCCTGCCATTTTCACCAATACACACACTCAATCTGTTTCGGAAATTAGTATCCACATGTGCCAGCATGTCCACTGAAATTTTCCTGAAAGCAGTACGAATTCTTGCTTTCATATTTTCAGAAGTTTCAGGAGGAGTTTGATAGACAACCTATTTAATGTATCCCCATTGGAAAAAATCAATTTTTGTAAGGTCCGGTGACCTTGGAGGCCAGTGAACTGGCTCTCATTTACTATCCATTTTTCACGGAATTCATTATCAATGTATTCCCGCACATCAGTGTGGTAATGTGCAGGCGCGGCATCTTGTTGTAGCCACATTCTCTGCCTTATTGCCAATGGAATATCATCTAATGAATTTGATAACTGACTTCGCAGAAATCTTCCATTCAGTGACCATCGTTGTTAGTGATTGACATATCTAACAAAATGAGGATTTTCGGTTGAATAATAGTGCATATTATGCCGATTCACATGGCCATTGTTGTGAAACGTGGCCTCGTCCGAAAATAGAACATACTAAAAAAAATCAGGTTCTTGGTTGATTTTATCTACACCTCATTGGCAAAACCCCATTCGCTTTGGAAAATCTCTTTCAGTCAGCTCCTGCATTAACTGCATATGAGATGGATGGTGATTGAATTTTGTCACCATCCGAGAAACACTACTTTGATATATTCCCAACTCCCTACTCAAAATACGTGTACTCACATGGGGATTCTCGGTAATATGCAATGCAATATCAGGAGGATTTTCATCATTCGTTACAGGACAAGCACGTTCAAACTTTTTGTAAAATACTTTTCCGGTTTCCTCAAATCTTGTTTTGAGGTCTCGAAATGCTCGCTGGTCTGGATGTCTTCTCTCAGGAAACTTTTATTCGTATAATCTAGATGCCAGTAGGCAATTGCCATCACTTTCCCCCAAAGCATACACCATTTTAACCATGCCCTCTGAATGATGATTCATAATCTTACAATAATTTTTAACACAACTGGACTGTAGTTTGACATTTACCTCTTATCTACAAATTCCGATGGTCATTTTTTCAGCGGTAGTCATGGATTACTAAACTAGAAAAAATAGTTACATTTGAAAAATTATTTTGCTATGCTAGTTATTCATGAGTTGCCAAGAATGCTTTTGAAGATGAGAAAAAATTATTGAAACATCATTCAGTATCAGTATTTTCTATGAACAAACATGTAGATAAAAAAAATATATAATTGTTGATTTGATATTGAACAATTCCTTCAAACCAGAATATCTCGGAAACAGGTTGTTCAAGGTACATGACATAGAGAATGAAAAGTGTAGAGTTATTGAAAACGAGTTGATTCAAATGAAAATTCACAGGGTGTTCCATTTGAAAAAATCGAAATACCAATGTTTGAAAATGGTTAAGTTTATGTTGTTGTATCGAACATCCTTTACATATTATTGCAAATTCTTGGTATTCTCAATGAACATCATCATGTCGAGCAACGAAATATTCATACTTTGTTTATAATAATTTTTGTACTTGAACAAAAACAAAAAAATCCAAGTGATGTTGTTGAAAAAAAATTTTTTCTTCCTAATCATCAAATTATCGTTTTCTTATTAACACAAGATATAAATTGATTTGCAAAAAAAAAAATCTCGCCGTTTGTTGATAATTTTTTTTATAAACAAATTGATTATTTCAATATTTTTGAAAAAAAAAATTTCCACAACTTTATAATATTACAAATATTATGATTTTTGAAAAAAAAAGTTTCCATAATAACAATGTTTTCAGCGTTAAATTAAAATTATAAATAATGGAGATAGAGTTCCGGGAGCCCATAAATTTCCTCCTCTTTCATTATCTTTTTTGAAATTTCTTAAATATTGATAGTTTATGAAATAATGGTAAAAAACGAAATGCCATTTTTTTTCATCTCCAATTGTTTATAACTTTTGAAATTTTGTATGTGCTAATACACGCTTTCGGCACATTTTTCTAGGCGTTATTCCGGATCCAATGAGCTATCACACATAATTTTGAGAGCAGTATCTCTATTTTAGACCATGTTCATTTTGTCGAGTAGACTAAGGGGCTTGTCCCTGGAACAGGTGCGAAGGCCGTGCCCTCGCTGATAGCGATGGCATGGTACATTTCATGTTTATGTCAATTCGTTAATTCTAATGTCTCTTCCCTCCTGCTGCTGCAAAATGTATACAGGGTGTCCCTGGACTTCCTCTTTTCCTCTCGGGAATATATAGAGGGGGTCAAAATATCACCAGTACTTCATATAACTTTTGTTCCTAAAAGCCTTCGTAACCAAGTTACGGGCCCTTAAAGTTACAAAATGAAAAATGTTTTTCTTTGATAACTTTCAAAGTGAATATTCAAAATCAACTAATATTTGGTGATTGACTAAACGAATGAATTCCTTCGATGAGCTTTCATGCAGGAGTCAGTTGTTTTGCTACAAAGTCAGGAACGGACTACCCCCAATGGTCCACACCCCAAAACTTTGAAATGACTGGGATTTGTCAATATGTTTTAACAAAACAAGGTTACCTGGAAAAATTTCCTGTGTGGAAAATCGATCGGAGCAACGATTTTTGATAAAAATGCATTTTTGTTCGACGACATCCAACCTGAGATGTCTACCATTATTCGAGAGGATTCATTTGTAATGAAAATAGAAATGATAGGTACAATGTTCATGACGAATTTGCATCATGCAAACACGTTTACCTTACAAAACTCATGGTGTAAATAATCAATCGCAAGCCTCAAGAGCAAACAGAAATGCAAAATCCGCTACAAAAACTGCTCGATATGATCCCCGTCTCTCTCAATACATTTTATTAGTCGGCGCAAACACTCTCTCTGCACTTGAATTAGCATGCCAGGTTTGTTTCGTATGGCTTCACAATGTAATGTAATTCTATTCAACAAGGCATATCTGGTGTGAATAGGTGTAGCGTAAACGAGGCTTTATAGATGCTCCCACAGACAGAAATCCAATGGATTTAAATCCGGAGACCGCGGTGCCCATGAATATGGCCCACCTCTACCAATCCATCTATTGGGGAAAATCTGGTTCAGATGGTCCCGCACAATCAAACTAAAATGTGGAGGAGCGCCATCATGCATAAACCACATATAACGTTCGATTGGGAAAATTCTCGGCATACAGACGACGGGCTTCTGCAGTATTACCAAATGCTGGTCCATACAATGCATGCATATCTGCATATTCGTTGAATGTAAACTGTTCGGCCATATCAAAAGACTTCAAACTGTCCTATTAGAATATTGACAATACATTCCAGTTGTCATTTTTTATTCACACTAAATTTCTTTCTTTCTACAAGGTGTTTTTGTCAACATCTGTGGAAGAAATGGAACATAAGTTTTTTCACCCGATATTTTTCACCTATTCATGTGCAGCCGTTTTTGTAGTTTATTCGTTTGCTTTTTATCAGTTATGTCTTCCGATGGCCGTTTTTCCAGCTAAATTTATCTTCGGGTTGAAGATTTTCTCCCATGAAATTATACTTATCAGTGAAACTCCTCAACATTTAAGCTGTGAATACGAATTTGCAACATCCAAATCTTGAGTTTCATGAGATTCAGATAACACAACAAGAAACGTGCTTATTCCACGCGTACATACAAAATATGGACTGAATTCGATATTTCATAGTGGAGTAGCTTGTTAGTTCAAAAACACCAAGAATCTACATTACTTGATATTTCATTTGAAAAAATATCCACATTGAGAATGAAACTTTCAACTAGGTACTGTACTTTTTGTTTACTACTTTATTTGAGCATATTTTGTATTATCCCTATTATAAATGTTGTTGAATTAACGTTAGCATCAGTATTTCTATTGTGAAAATTTTTCATTTCAAATAATGGTGGACGATCGGGTTTGATGTCGTCGAGTAAAACTGCATTTTTATTAAGAATCGTTGCTCCGAGCGACTTTCCACACGAGTACTTTTATTCAGAAAATTGTGTACATAACCTTATTTTGTTGAAAACTATTGAAAAAGTATCTGTCATTCCAAAGTTTTGGGGTGTGGACCATCGGGGGTAGTCCGTTCCTGACTTTGTAGCAAAATAACTGACTCCTGCATGAGACCTCATTGGAGGAATTCATTTGTTTAGTCAATCGTCAAAATTTAGATGATTTTGAATATTCACTTTGAAAGTTATCAAATGAAAAACATTTTTCATTTTGTAACTTTGAGAGCCCGTAACTTGGTAACGAAGGCTTTTAGGAACAAAAGTTATATGAAGTACTGGTGATATTTGGCCCCATCTACACATTTCCGAGAGAAAAAGAGGAAGTCCAGGGACACCCTGTATATTTGAATTCCAATATCAAATCAATGTATGTAGTGAGCTCAAAATCCCTTATTTATTAAATTTTGCTTTTCCTGTTTACTTATAGGAATTGAATTATATATAATATTTGAATTGAATGCGTTGATATATGATGACAGCGAATAGTATGGTTTTATCGAAAAACAATATCGAATCTACTAGTGGTTTTATCAGTAAAAAACAGCGAGAAGACGTTTTATCACTATAAAACAGATCTGATTGGTTTTCTGTTTGAAATTTAGGGTATTTGGTTTGCTCAAAATAGTGAGGAAAATGGTCACTATAAAACAGATCTGATTGGTTCTTTGTTTGAAATTTCGGCCATCGGATTGGCTAAAAAATAATGAAGGAATTTGCCTCAATTTTGAAGTTGGAAAAATTGAATAAAGGCTATGTAAAAAAATAATTATTATGGTATATTTTTTAATTTTCCAAAAAATGCAAATGATAATTTTTTCCTTTTCATCTCCTGGTGCGAATGCTTTTCATTTCTGTTGAAAATACTGTTTGGAACTGATTTAAAGGGAAATGTCGAACTTGATGGTAAAGTGGTTCTCAATGAGATTCATTTCCTTCCTTCAGGTCAATAGGTAGTTTTCATCAAAACAACAACAATCAATAAATATTTCGAATCATTGTTTGTATTTGTTTCGGGGTCTTAGCCTCTTGCCCAAACTATAGGATATCTATTGTGGATTGTTGAAATGCGTTCCACTATCTACTTAGTAATTAACGAAAACTCTAAATAAAGCCTATCAGTAGTCATTATGTATCAGTACTTGTGTAATTAAAATTACATTTCTACAAGAACGAGGATATGAAACTGGAAACTTCATTCCTTCATTTCGTAAATTGAAAATGGAAAAGTGAAGTACACAAATTTTCTTTTTTGTGACACAAACTTAACTGCGAGTGTACTTGAGGACTTTTATTTGGCAAACAAGTTCAAGTTGGATGTATCCAATATGAAGTTCTAGATAGCTCATTGACAATGCATTGACAATGCATTATGGAATTTCTGCTAATATTTTGTGATTATAGTTCGATTCCATTCGAAATTAGCATGTGGAGGTTTTTGGGGTCGGCCATCAGTTTTTCTTTATCAAAATTCATGAATTCGAAATGGCGGCCCCAATATGGACATGCTTTCTGTGGTTTTAGCCTTATTCCAATAGAAATTGGTATGTGGAGGTTTTTGCGGTGAAAGATCATGATTTTTTTGTCAGAATTCAAGAAGGCCATACGTTCGTGATTATAGTCCGATTTCATTGAAAATTGGTGTGTTTTTGGAGTTGGACATCATGATTTCCTAGTAGAAATTCATGAATTCAAGATGGCGTCAGGAAGGGGATGTGTTTTGTTAGTATGGGCCGATTCCATTCAAAAATGATATGTGGGTTTTTTGGGGTCGTAGATTATCAATTTTTGTCAGAATTCAATGAGATGACGGATTTCATGAATGACTAGGAAAAATTAAATGAAATTGATTGAAAAAAAAATTAAAAAAGCTCTTATACAAAAAAGAATTTTTTTTTTCAATTGTTTTTCCTAGGTTATTCTATGAGTAACAAATTCAAAAGCTTGCCGCCAATATGAAATAGTTATTCTTGCGCGGCCAGATTATGGATATGTTACTCGCAGAATTATCTAGGTTAAAAGAAGAAATTATTTTTCCATTTTTTGTATAAAAGCTTGCCCTAATTTTTTCAATAATTTTTATTCAATTAATTTCAGTCATTCATGAAATTTCCCATCTTGTTGCATTCATACCAATTTTGAATGGATTCGGGCCATAATAACAAAAAACATATCGCCATCCTGAAGCGGCCATTTTGAATTCATGAATTTCTACTAAGAAATCATGATGTCCGAGTCCAAAAGTCCCCAGACACCAAATTTGAATGGAATCGGACTATAATCAGAAAATTCCTCGCCATCTTGGAGCCGCCATCTTGAATTCGTGAATTCAGAAAAAGAAACGTGATATAATAACCCCCACATAACAATTTCTATTGAAAAGTGCTGTAACCATAAAAATCATCGTCATATTGGAGCCGCCATCTTGAATTTATTAATTTTGACAAAGAACTACTGATGTCCGACCCCAAAAACCCCCACACTAATTTTGAATAAAATCGAACTATAATCACAAAATTCTTCCGCCATATTGGATCCACCAGCTTTTAAAAATATGTCATTCTGTTACTCGATTGGCCAGGTTTTCAGGAGCTAATTCTTAGACATGAGAAATGATTTGTTTTGGGACGAGTATTCACCCAAAACAAATCATTTTTCAATTTTGAAGGAACAAATTTAAAAAAAAGTTGTTAGAGCTGGGTTTGAACTCACGCTCACCCACGCTCCCTTTCGTGAACCATTTCCTTAGGCCTTAGGCCGCTTGATCGACTCGGAAGATACTTAATGTTGGAAGTATTACCAATGTGTTGCTACATTAGTATGGTTGCTTTTTCCAAAAAAAGCCATACAAAACTTATGCACAACTTTTGCCCAGGCAGTCAATTAATTTTTTCATGTTTGCTTTGAGTACTAACATTTCAAAAACATTTCATTCTGTTACTCGATTGGCCAGGTTTTCTGCAACATGCTTTTGGACTATAAGCTGGTTTCATTATGAATTGAATATTAATCAACGGAGGCGGCTTAGGAAATAAGAAAGCGGGACAAAAAAGCATCTTTATTCATAACCATGTATGTAATGTTGACATTTCAGACTTTTCAAAAGATTGAAAGAATCATATTTCTAACTTTAACATTTATCCAGGTGGTAAATATCACTTTCCATCCAGGTAAATACCAACATCCATTGAATAACTTTATATTTAATATTATACTGTATTTATATTTATGAACTCAGAATTTCCTCCTCTTGCATTTGACATCCTATTCGATACGATAGCAAAATATTTATATATAACAAGAATATAAAGCGACATTGTTTTTGCAAAGAAGATGCTTTAAATTCGAGTTGTATACATGATTTTCTACTATAAAAATAAAAATACGCTTTATTATTAACGTTTCGAAAGCAAATGTCCAATGTTTATTGTTTTGGCAGTGACAGTGACATTAAACAAAATTATTTCAGTCAATCGCAATACATATCAGGATAAATTAGAACAAATATTAGGTTGCCAGGGTGCATAGTACGAATTTCAATTATTGAAGTCGCCATTACTGTAAAGCCGTCATCAGATAATTTTCGTAAATTTATAAAATATCACTTCAATTATGGATGGAGAAAGTGCTCTTAGTGATACATCTGACATTCCTGCAGATGTGATGGAGTCTGCGGAAGCAGTTAGCTCAGAACTTTTACCTGTAAAGTCCAGACTACTCTACGAAAAAAATATGATGCATTGGATAGTTGGTGTTCTCTGAAAAAAATATCTAAGGTATCAGAACCCGTCATTCTTGCATATTTGGGAGGAAACTCTAAACTTGTGGTCGAAGTTTCATATGTTAAAATCAACTTTAGCTTGTTGACAAGAACATACATACAGTGCTTCTCAAAAGTCCTCTCCCCCCCTCTTATTTTTGGAACGATTATATATAAATAAGTGAAATTTGGAAACTGAATATTAAAGGTTGTAAACTTCCCTACTAGTGATGATAGATGACGTAATCGTCAAAGATGACATCACAAAGTCATTGTGACCAATAATTTTAAATGGAACCCTACGGCAAGCGACACCTCTTTTGAAAGGTATCGAAAAAACCTATTTAATGATACTATTTTTGTTTGTGTTTATGGCAGTTTCAATGGCTCATTAGTAAATATTAAAATTTAAATTCCATTCAGTATGATATTAATTACAGATTCAAGAATCAGTATCTACTCAAAGAAATTGCTCGAAGTGACCTCCATTCACTTCCTGACAGTGAAATATCCTATTTTTAAACTCTTCTCGTACTTTTGCAAACGTGTCTGCGGAAACAGCCTCACATTCTGCAACAATACGTTGTTTTAAAAGGTCAATATTGTCAGGTTCAGTGGCGTAAACCTTCGATTTAAGGTACCTCCACAGAAAAGAATCCAAAGGTGTGAGGTCCGGTGATCGAGCTGGCCATTCCGTTGAACCTCGTCGTCCAATCCATCTACCACGATACTCCTCATCCAAATGCCGTCTTAGTGCACCGTAATAGTGTGGGGGAGCACTATTCTGTTGGAATGTTATTTCCAAATTGCCGAATTTATCTGGATTATCTTCCAAAATTTCAAGGATTAACGGTTCTATTGCGTTTTGCAACAGCTCCAGATAAACCTCACCAGTTAAATTAGTATTTAAAAAAAGAGTCCCAACGATGTGGTTTCCCAGTATACCTGCCCAAACATTCACCTCCTGGGTAAATTGGGTATGTGTTTCACGAAACAGGTGAGGATTTGCGTCACTCCAATACCTCACATTCTGTTTTTCTACATTTCCATCTAGATAGAAAGTACTTTCGTCACTAAAACAAATTGTTTTGACATAGTCTGGCTGTTGGTTAATTTTAGTTTCTATATTTTCACAAAATTCTAGTCTTCGGTCTGGGTCGTCGTCTGAGAGTTGATGAACCATTTTTAATTTGTATGGATGAGATTTGTTTTTTTTCAACACCCTGTGTACTGTACTTTGACTGACGTCACAGGTAGATGCAACGTGAGTTGTTGAAGAAGTAGGATTAACTATTACTTCTGCCAGTATATCAATTTTTTTCTCATCAGAAATTTGTGGTCTGCCAGATTGTTTCGCATCATTAATACTACCCGTTGTTTCAAACTTACGAAGAAGCTTCACCAAATAAGTCCTCGAAACGGGGCGATCGGAAAACCTCTCATTAAAAATGCGTTCTGCTGCATGAATATCTTGTCCAGTTTCACCAAGAATTGGGATCGCTGCTACTTTATCACCTAAAGCACGTACCATTTCGCTTCTTGAAGCCCTAAAACGTTCGGCTCACAACAGTTTAACAAATTATTGAAATGTACAAAAATATTAAAAGTACCAAAAGCTGCTGAAACAGTTGAACGTTCGATCAACAATAAAATTATTAAATGTACAAAAACTTGGACAATTACAAAAACGTCGAATTAGGGAGACTAACAAAAACGTCAGCTTATTTGACAACTATCCAGAGGCGGAGCTTGAATTTGGAATTCTTGTATTCACTGATTTAATTCATCACAGCTTTGCGTTTTTTAAAAGCGAGTTGCCAAAACTGCCATAAACACAAACAAAATAAGTATCACTAAATAGGTTTATTCGATACCTTTTCAAAGAGGTGTCGCTTGCCGTAGGGTTCCATTTGAAATTATTGGTCACAATGGCCTTGTGACGTCATCTTTGACGATTTCGTCATCTATCATCACTAGTAGGGAAGTTTACAACCTTTAATATTCAGTTTCCAAATTTCACTTATTTATGTATAATCGTTCCAAAAATAAGAGGGGGGGACTTTTGAGAAGCATTAGGTGATTATCCCATTGTGAAGGCATTTCTCAAAAGAAAAAGTGCTGGCTATAAGCCGAAAAAGGCAAACGTTTCCACGAGAGGAGAGGTAACTACATTTTTGCTTGATGCTGCGGATAGAACATTTTTATTGATGAAAGTAATTATGATTATGAGATTGTCAGGTGCCTGTCGCCGAGACGAATTTCCTAAAATGACAATTCATGATATTGAGGACAAGGATTTCTATATAATTGTTAAAAGTCCTGATTCAAAAACGAAAATACAAAGAATATTTGTAGTTCCAAATAACAATGAACACAAATTTAATCCAGCTGAAATTTGACGTAAGTACATGTCACTGCGTCCTACGACAGAAAACCGGTATAAGAATAGAAAATGTACAGTTCAAGTAGTCGGAATAAATACTTTTGCAAAAATTCCGAGTCTAATTGCATCATTTCTTGGATTACCTAATACTGCAAAATATACTGGCCATAGTTTTAGAAGGTCCTCTGCATCGCTTTTAGTTGGTTCAGGGGCTGATATTTTGAGAGTAAAAAGCAGTCCATGGAAGAAAAAGTGAAAAACAATAATATAAAGCGACTCTTTTTTGCCTAGCAAGTGCAAAAAAGAGGCTTTATATTCGAGTTGCATACATGACTTTTTCCAATGCTTGGGTTTTTTAATATAAAAATGAAAATATCCTTATATTATTAACGTTTTGAAAGCAAACGTCCAATTTTCATTGTTTTGGCAGTGACAGTGACATATGGGAATGATGGGTATTGTGTATTACCTGTATTTGAGCAACGTAGGTCTGTCATTTTTTGCGCTCCGCACAGTGGGGCCGTAATGAACAATTTTTTGCCAAAATTCTTAAACTCACGGAATTCATGAAGAATCGATTGTTGTCACAAAAAAAATAATAAAAAATACTTTTTATAAATTGGGGTGGTTTTAAGGAGGTGGACATGGAAAATACTGAGTAAAATTATAAAAATGTGAATTTTTGCATATTTCAACCACAGAAACACTTGAAAAATACTGAAGAAAATATCTTCCTTGAAGTAGGGTGATTATTAGGGGGTAGAATTCGAAATATTCAAATTAAATTTGAAAACTTTGCATTCTTATAGCACTCCACCTCCAAATGGAGGTAAAAATAGTAAAAAAATCTCATCAATGGAAATCTCATTAATGATTGAGAGGGGGTTGGAAAAGCACACAATAAGTTTTGCCGTCTCTAGAGCATAAGTATTATACTTGTCGACATTGATCTCATAACCACTTGATATGGCTTGTAAAATAATTTTAAATCGTCTTATAAAATCAATATCAACACCAGTAATATTCGCTGAGATTTCTGAATTATAACATACAACGTTTTGCTGTGTTGCCGTCATTGGTGTTTCCATAACCCGGCTTCGGTTTATCTACCAATAGTCCCAACTCTGCTCTGAACCTGGCTTGGATATTTTTTTTTTTTTGTAGTCGATGCAACTCTCTTGTTTTCATTTCCACGAGCTTGCCACATTTTCAGCGGTAGTTTATAGGCAAGATGTAATAAACATTAAAAAAATCTTATCCATGCATGGAGCACAGAGAGCCCGAATTCCAATCTAGAAATGTCCATTATGCTTGTACTGGATACTTTTTCAATGTCATTGCACTGTTTTGATGTGAGGCCACAAATAAAACATCTTCGCGTGGAGGTAGTTCCCGTGAGTGCATTACACACTTTCCCGTCAACCATTGTCATCAGCATTTTATAATTTACTTGTATATATGTGTTTTCAAATTTGTACATTGATGGTCGTAATTGTTGTATTTGTAATTCTACATGTTTTCTTTCTTGTATAGATAGATCCTTCGTTTCATGTTTGAATTGAAATCTAATGGGTCTGCAGTACCTAGTACATCTTTCGTTCTGCCAAACAATTATTTCCTGCTGTTTTTTAGGCTCTTCTGATATCAGCCTTACAGGTACAAGAGATGAAATAAAAATATTTGCATCACTGCCTATGGTATCACTTGTATCACTATCCCGTTTATATTCTGCTTGTCCAGATCCATCAAAACCCCACTTACAAATCAAAGTTAAATTTTGAAAGCACTCGTGTTTTCTACTGGTTAAAACTTCTTGCTGGACATCCTAAAGGCGTGACAAATTATGACCGAGAAGGGCTTGTAATTTGACTCCTGCAAGAATGTTACCATAATGCTCTCTTTTTGAGGATAACATTTCTTTTTTGCCGCTTGAATTATCTTATAAGATGGAAATATCTCTTTATCATGATCCCTCATTATATTATATTGATTTCTAGTCAACTTGGCTTCTACAAACATAGCAAGAGCCTCCGCGCCTCTAAGTTGTTTTTTTTTGGGAGCACCATATTCTTTGAAAGCTGTTCTATACTTCATTGCACGTGTGGGGGTTGTCGCAGTGACTTCTTTTACTACTTTTGATGCCTCCACTTGACCAACAGATCGTAAAGTCATGTGCGTGGCGAAAGATAATTCTTCAGGTGAGTACTTTGTCCTCAAAGGTTCAGTATTTTTACGCTTTGTCCTATCTGCAGACTCCTCGAAAGTAATTTCCGCTCTATCAACTTTTTAAGAATAATTTGTATAATCCGGAAAACTTATTGAAACATCTAACCAGTTTTTGTTTTTTGTCAAAAATCTATCAAGTGTTCTGTTCTATTCTTGCCATTTTCTCTTAAAATCCAGAAAAAACAATGAAACTTTCTTGTACAGCTCGGGAGTACGTTCTTTGGGACACTTGGTACGTATTTTTACAAATTTGTTAATAACATCCAGTTTATCTTTCATTCTAAGGTAACCAGAACTTTGCATTTTTTCAAATAAGAATCTCCTTCTCAAAAATATATCCGTAGAACCCGACCCTGAAAGTAAAAGAAAAATATATGACTGAAAATGCCAACTATTATGCCCATTTTTGATTGAATGTCATCAAATAGGGCAAATATGGACAATTTTTTTCTCTACGCCACGAAAACAAGTTACTAAGATTATTTGGAAATGGAAAATAAGAACATGATATGCCCTAATGTCAACTAAAATCTTTATTATATGTCCACGTTGAAATGTTCAATCCCCCTTTTTTTTTTCAATTGAACGTTACATACATTCAACTTAAAACACCAGACATAATTATTCAATGAATGTTGAACTTACCTGTAGGTGAACATTCCATGCTAAAAGCAGTCGAATATTTAAATAACACTGTGAAGAAGTAGCAGCACATAATAAAAGTATTATTGTAGTAGGCACATGTCACCACGAAAATAGACAAGTTTGGACTGGTGTGATGCGTTGAGCTGTCTGAAATACATTCGACACATTTTGGTACTGTATTAGGGAACTATTCAACTTTTGTTTCTGCATATTCATAGCAGTCTATTGGGAAACTTTTTATTTGGAGTTTTTGCCAAGAATTGTTCAAAAATAGCTTACTTTTGACATTCGAAAGTCATAAAATATAACACATTTTTTACGTAAGTATTGGAAACAAATTATTTCAGAAAACCCCACTTTTTTATGTAACATCCGCCATTTTATTCCTATAAAATGTAGCCTATGTTACCCGAACCATAATAACAAATCGATTGGCACCTCATTCATCAAAATCGGATAAGTAGTTTAGGCGCTATGGTGGAACATCCGTAAATACAAACATACATAGGCTGCTAAAATCATTAGCTTTCCTTTTCGGCTGTGCCGTAGTCGGCTTGAAAAAAGGCCGTTAATGCCCATTGCCGAGAGTTTTGCAATCAGATCATGATTGAGAGTCTACTAAAAGCTTTTACATTAGGCAACCGGCAACTTTGAGCTTTTTATGCAACATACCGTCTCTGAATTTCAAAGGAAGTGGTGGATACGACATATATTGCAAGTACAATCGCAGCGGCACGGCGTCGATTCCACCAGCTTTCTCCCACCTGCTCTTCCCTTTATTTAAAACACTGTGTGGTTAATTACCTTGCAGTTTATGATTTCAACATCACCTCCAACGCACCTCACTTGGTTTGTTTAACATCATTGAGGCAGGTAGTCTGAGTAGTTTGTGAATTTTCGTTGAAAACTCCGGAATGTTTATTCGCTACGAGTAAATGGAAAAGGAAGTGAGCAATAGGAAGTGAAATAGTTGAAGATCATCGTTGTTGTTTCAAAATATGTAAGTTATGATTTTCGCTTATTTTTTCCGTCAGTCGCTTTGTTGAGCCGCAATGTGCTCAATATAAAAAAAATAGTTTATATTTCTTAGAAGCGCATGATTTTTTTGGCTATCGAATATAGTGATAAGATTTTGAAATTCAATCGATTTTTCGAAATATTTTTGTTGTTCTCAAAAATGATTTGCAACGAATATTATGAAATTGAAATTGTTGTTTACAAAGTTTGCAACGTTGGAGTCGTATTGGAAATATATGGCCAGTTCTTCTGATATTGGAAGAGAACTCAAATTCATAATTAAAATGTTTTTCTTGATCATTTAGTTATTCCAAAATACATCGAAAAATTTATGAATACTATTTCATTCGTTTTAAATGACAATATCATATTTTGTGTTCAACGTTTCTTATTTTCTGGAGCACTCGTGCCCCAAATTACAATTGTTCTGGTCAAATCGATTTCACTTATGTGAGAAAATTGACTCATTCTTGTTTGACAATATATAATTCATTGGGAAAAACGAAGTATTTAGGTAGCGGAACAATATTCGAAAAACATACTGAATCAATATAATAAAGTTATTGAAAAACTCCATTATCATTGGAAATAAGTCAAATATAGATAATTACAGTCAATAAGTCAAATATAGATAATTACAGACCTATAACCCTTATATCGAATATATCTAAGATAATTGAGAAATTAATGAAAATAAGACTTAGTAATTTCCTTAAAAAATTTAGTATTTTATCAGATCGTCAATATGGCTTCAGAGAGCGTAGATCTACAGAGAACGCTATATACAGAATGACCTCTATCATTTATAAATCCATGGATAAAAAAATTCCTATAATTAGCATATTTCTAGACCTCTCTAAAGCCTTTGACACCGTGTGCCATGAAAATCTTCTTGAAAAACTCCAAAAATACGGAATTAGGGGAAACACTTACGAATTTCTGAAAAGCTACCTATCTGATAGGGAACAGAGAGTGGAGTTCGAAGGAACTTATAGTACAGCAAGAACAGTTACTTTTGGAGTACCCCAAGGAACTGTCCTTGGCCCACTCTTATTTATTATATATATGAACAGTATGCTTTTTCTCAATACTACCGGCGAAATTATCAGTTTTGCCGACGATACAACCATATTATATACAGCTCCAACTTGGCAGAAATTGAAAGAAAAAATAGAAATCGATTTTCCAAATATATCAAACTGGTTACAAATGAATAAATTGACACTAAATTACAAGAAAACGAACTACTTACACTTTACGTCATATATAAATGGTCTGCCCAACTTAGGGCCTTTGAATGTCGGATTAAACTCTCAAATTCCTGAATCAGAAAAAACAAAATATCTCGGTATAACGGTTGATCGCCATATGAGGTGGGACTTACAGACAAAAGAAATTGTCAGAAAACTCAGGGGATTCTTATCGAAATTTAAACACCTCAAAGATTTCCTAAACATAAAACATTTAAAAACACTATATTTCTCCCTAATAGAGTCTATACTATCATATGGAATATTAGGTTGGGGCGGAGTTAATGACTGTTTTCTAAATGAAGTACATGTTTTACAAAAATGGATATTAAAAATAATATACGGTAAAAAGGCATCTTTTCCCACAAATTCTTTATACAGCGAATCCCAAATAAAAGATGTGAAACAGATTTTTTGTCAAAAAATAACTATTTTCGTAAAACTAGGAAAAATTGAACTCACTCTACATAAACACCCCTACAATACTCGAAAAATTGATGAAATTTTTTTCCCACGTTGCGAAAAAACTATCGGCCAACGAAATACCAATTATTTAGCACCCAGAATCTATGCTTTATTACCAAACGAATTGAAAGATATAAAAAACTACTGAACGTTTAAAAAAGAATTGAAAAAATGGATTGCCAAAGATAGACTTATATTCACCGAAATTGTTAACCAGAGATAAAAACATATAACTGAGCAATTTATGATGTATATGTATGTGTGCATATTAGTGTATTTGTGTATATCAATGTGTGTATCCATCATGTATATTTCGTAACTCTTCTTTATTAGTACTGGAAAATTACCCCAATTGTGACTGGAAAATTACCCCGATTGTGATAGAAAATTACCCCGATTGTGACTTACCCTCTAATATATGTGAAATCTCAATGAGAAGAGCCAACTTATGATGTAATATACTACCTGAATGTGGCAAATCCACAATTTTCTACCATGTTTACCATTTGAAAAAAAAATACAAATTCTACCCATTTTAATGTAATAAAAAATAAAAATAAAATTACTATGGAAATCACATACACAAGTAGTTAATACTACTTCTGTGACCCACCTGTTTATTCACAAGCACACTTGTATAAGTATATATTATGTATTATTATTATGATGAATAAACATATATTTTATTATTATTATTATTATACAGAGTGTTTCTTAATAACATGCTAATATTCAAGGAGGTTATCTTGGGTCCATTTTGGTTAAAAAACTTCATATGAACATATGACCTAAAAGTCTCAACTTTTGAACTACAGGGTGTTAACTTTAAAAAAAATACTGTTTTTCCTCAAAGTGAAAATTATTTTTGAATGAAAATAACGGTTTTTGCATGAAAAAAATTAAAATTCATCCATTTGCATCTTGCTAGACCACTATAAACAAAAATTCATTTGAGAGGATAATTTTTAAACGGTAAAATTATAAAATTAAAGTAATCTGAATACATTTTGGAATGCAAACACAAAATAACCCTGAACGCAGAAACAAATGAATTGAATCAGATGTTTAAAATGTGAACCTCCTGCTCCTGCTCTTTTTCTCATGGACTCACGTACTCTTTGGAAAAAGCCGAAACTGTTTCTAATAGTTTCGAAAGAAACTATGATGCGATTTCTCAACTGCTCTTCAGTATGAATTGGTGTGCTGTGGACCAATGTTTTGAGATGATCCCACAGGAAATAATCTAGAATATTGAGATCCGGAGACATAGGTGGCCATGCCAGTGGTCCTCCGCGATCTATCCAGTGATTATTGTAAGTTTGTTCTAAATATTCGCGGATCACGCCATCGCCAGAGCTCTGAAGTGAGCTGGAGCCCCATTGGGCATGAACCACAGTCGATTCCTTACGAAAATGGGAACATCTTCCATCAGAACTGGTAATTCTTTCTCGAGAAACTGCCGGTAATTGTGTCCATTCAACTCGCATGAAGAAAATAGGGTCCAAGTAAATAATCGCCGCATATTTCAGCCCACATGTTAACGGAAAACTGCTCCTGGTGACGGGATTCCAAGATTGCGTGTGGATTTTCTCCAGCCCAAAAATGATTATTGTGAAAGTTTTCGATGAGCTTTCTGGAAAAATTGGCTTCATCGGTGAATACAATTTCAGTATCAAATAATGGATTTTCATCAATCAGGATATCTATCAGATGTAATGCAATGTCCGGTGTGGCTTTAGCCGGGGAAGTAGTTGTTTTCTGATAGACATTCACAAAAAATAACTCAATTTTTATCGAGGATTTTTCAATTCACAGAAAGATAGTTCTATTCAATATTCAATTGAAAATGTTTTCCTTTTCAAAATTTGTATATTATTGCATTTTTCGCTTTGCCATGGCTTTTAGATCATTTTTATAGGATACTTTTCTATACACCTATCTCCAGCGGTTTTGGAGATATTAATTGATTTCCTTATTTTGTGCTAAACATAGCTTCAATTAAATAATTATTACTGTGCTATTTGAACTCATAGAGAGCTGAAATTTTGGGTGTACTTTGCCAAAGTCCTGTGTATTAGTTATGTTTAACGAAATTTGTTCTCCACTATACGTTAAAAATTTGTGATTTAATCGATAGATACAAAAATGGTGAAAGGTGCATTTTTTAAAGGGAACACCCTGTATACTATCGAATATCCTGAAAGAAAATTGAAGTTCCTTTCAAATAATATCTAGGATCCTATACCTAGTCAGGTTCCCGAAATAAAAGTAAGTTTCAATAAAAATCTGTTTTTTTTCAGTGAAAATCTCTGAAAAATTAATAAATTTCATCAAGAGTAATTATAAATTTCTTCCTAAATTCAGTTCGAAGAATTCATATGAATTGATGAAATTAGGATCATGCATCTACCTGAAAATTCCAAATTTTCAAGTCGTGGTGGTTCTAAGGGTGAGGGGGTGGAGCCAAATTATAAGAAGCTTCCTTGCAATATCCCGAGTTTCTTTGTCTATGAAATATTCCTCAAAATGAGAATATTTTGTTTTCCACAAACCCGTATGTAACAGACAACCGGTATAATAATATAAACGTACACTCTTTAAGCTCATTTGTCAATATCTTTTGTGTTCATTTTGATTGTCTTTTCGGTGTATGATGGGATTGCATTGTACTGCTTGTGCATAATCTTTATTTTTTTTCCAATAATAATATGAAAACGACTCCAGTTTTATTCAAATTAATTCCAGTCTAGTTCATTTGTTTTAATCTTTTGACGTACTTAATTACCAATGAATCTTTTATTATTTATACAGTTTGTGACTGTAAACAACACCAGTAATTTTCCAGTAAAACTTCATATCATCCTTACTTCAAAATGCAGTTTTGAAGAAGCAAACATATATGGTATGTAATTGTATGTGAGTTCTTATTTCACCTCTGAACCGAAAAAGGAACGGACGTATCTAATGATTATCTTCCCAATGAACATAGACAGCACATAACAATGTGGGATAGTTGAAAACACTAGGTGTCAGACGGTTTTCTAACGAAAAAATGTCGCGCGCTATACTGTTGTTACAAACCAGTTTAATATGTGAAACTTTTCGAAGATCTTTATCGCGGAATATCATTCTTCGAGAAATAAAGGATTTTTTTGACTGAAGGGTTAACATAGCCGATAAACGTATATATATATATTGAAATAGTTTTCTTGAATCCTTCCTGTATATTTTTTTTCCGTTATAGAGAATTATGAAATAAATAAAACTGAAGAAGTCCCAGGCCCGGGACGAAACGTCTTTAACAATATAAATGTATCAATAATTGTGGAATCCAATAACCCAAGAAACTACGGAAAAAAAAAATATTTATATATATATATATATATTAATAATATAATATATATAAAAATGAATTGTGAATAAATATAAGTCCGGAAACGCTTCGTTTCCAAGATACAGGGTGTTAAAGTTTTATTTTTATTTTCGTTTTTTTAAATAACTTTCGAAATACTGACCTTAATTGAACGAACATTGGTATTGGAAGGTTTTCTGAGGTGTCGAATTCGAACCTGATGTTATTATTGCTCTCACTCGTAGGGGACGCCACCTACACATCTTTTTCTTTTTTGAAGATTAATAACTTTCTTGAGCGTACTTCTAACACATTTTTCAGTAAAAAAATCAATTCCTCTATCATATCTACGTAGAAAAACAACTCTGTTACAAGTCGCTATAAGCAACCGTTTTCTAGATATTTGGACTTGAAAGTTTCAAGTCGATTATTTGATAACAGATGCGTGTTGAAGTTATTACCATTATTTTGCATTTTTCACAAGAATGCTTTGACGTTCAAGAAAGTAGTTTTGGTTTTTTGTGGGGGGCGCCACCTATTCTATTTAATTTTACTCGTTTGAAATAGTTAATTTTGTATCAAGGGTGCAAAATCTGTCTTTTTTTTAATAAAATTTTCAAGAAATATCAACATTTTATTTCAAGGAATTTTGAATATGTAGAATAAAATAAAATAGAGGAAACTAATTTGTATTCAAATAAGTTGTTCAAAGTGTCCACCTTCAGCGAAAATACAGGCATTCAGTTTTCTAGTCATTGAATCTCGTACCCTCTCAAAAATTATTGGTGTGTTTCTTATTGTTTCACAGGCGTCTACTATTCGGTTTCTCAGATCTTCCTCGTTCGCTACTGGAGTTTTATAAACTAGTGACTTCAAATGTCCATTCTGAAGTAGTCCCGGCAATTCATTTTGTAAAAAGTCTCTGTAAGTTGCGCCATTCAGTCGGAACGGACGAGAGAAAGGACCTATCAAGTAATTATCAATTTTTGCCGCCCATACATTTACAGAAAATTGATACTGATAATGTCTTTCACTAACTGCGTGCGGATTTTCCAGTGCCCAAAGATGGTTGTTATGAAAGTTTGTGATAGCATTTCGAGAGAAGTTTGCCTCGTCCGTGAAGAGTACATATCTTAAAAATTGAGGATTTCCAGCCAATTTTCTCAAAAACCACTGACACATCGTAATGCGTTGGGGAAAGTCTCGTGGCAATAGAGCTTGTACCCTTTGAATTTGGTATGGATAAAATTGTTGATCGTGAATAATTCTCCAAACCGTGGACTGAGTAGAATTGAGAGCTTCAGCAATTATTCTTATACTTGTTTCTGGATTCTCCTCGAGATCGTTCAAAACAGCTTCTTCCAATTCTCGGGTTCGGACTACTCGTGGTCTTCCAATAATATCAGCCGCCCTCTTAAGGCTACCTGTTTCTGCCAAACGACGGTGGAGACTGGTAAATGTTGGAGCTGAAGGCAGTACTCCATTAGGAAATCGCTCCTGGTAAATACGTTTTGCTCCGCTCGCATTGCCATCCGCAAGGCCATAAACGAAATGCATATTGGCTAAATGAGCATTATTGTTTAAATAATAAATTTTTTCAAAATTAGTGTTTTAAAACTTTCAGAAACTTCAACAAAACAACAAAACGTTCAACTGTCACATAATATGTAATTACCAAAACTACTTACTCATACGTCACATTCATTTCCTAAGCATTCTTGTGAAAAATGCGAAATAATGGTATTAACTTCAACACGCATCGATTATCAAATAATCGACTTGAAATTTCCGAGTTCAAATATCTAGAAAACGGTTGTTTATAGCGACTTGTGACACGGGTAGCTTTTTCACGTAGATATGATAATAGAATTGACTTTTTCACTGAAAGATGGGCTAGGAGTATGCTCAACAAAAAAATGAATCTTAAAAAAGACATATAGGTGGCACCCCCTACGAGTAAGAGCAATAATAACATCAGCTTCGAATTCGACACCTCAAAAAACCTCCCAATACCAATTTTCGTTTCATTAAGGTCAGTAATTCGAAAGTTATTTAAAAAAAAACGAAAATAAAAATAAAACTTTAACACCCTGTATTTCGGAAAGAAGCGTTTCCGGATATATATGTTTTGGGACAATTAGGAATCCCCTCCAGAAGTTTGTCAAAGTACTGCTGACTCACCCATATATATATATGTATGCTAATATTTGAGTTTATTATTGGGTCCAATGAATCATTTCAAAGATAAAAGTGATACGCCACTGCTTTTTCTTGGAGCAAAATTTTTTTTTGAAATCCCCATTCCTATCTGAGCATGTCTGATTTCCTGATTTTTTTTTCGTTCTACGTATGGTTTTCGCAATAATAGTTATTTTTGCACGAGTTGCATACAATATTTTTTCTACGTTCATGCAAAAATCAAAAAATGTTTTATTTAGGTGGCACTGAGTGTGGGAAAATAAAAAGCGTAATTCAATAGCAGAATATTTAATAATTAATAAGCATTATCGACTTGCATTGAGAAAGTTAAGAACTAATACCTATGTTAGGAACAATTTAACTCAAACTTTTTTTGTTTTTTTTTCTATTAATTCCGTTATCCAGTAAGCAATAAATATGATTGAAAATAATATAAAATATGCAATTGCTTAAAGTGTAGTACAATATCACAGAAAATCGACTAAGAATGGCGTCGATTTGAACGTTTATGTTTGTCAAGATCATAAAACGCTGTAGTAAAATGACAGATGCGTGCAATAAAGAACCAGTTTTTTCACTAAGTATAGTTCATTTAAGTTGTTTTTTTGCAAGAATGTAGATACAAAATTCAATTATTTCATTTGCACGTTGTTGTTGAGATTGGGCATTATCAAGGATTGAAAACGTATCTAGTATCTAGTAGGTAAGAAGCAGATTTTGTTTTGTAAACATAAACAGTTTTGGAAAGGGGGGGAGTTGTGTGCACTTTTAGATTTGGTTTTAATAAATATCGATTATAAGATACGTATATTAATTGGTTGAGGCGGGGAAGCCTTTGGGATATAGTGCATAAAAATAAAAATCACAAGCTATTCTCTAACGTTTTCGATCATCAGATCATCATCAGGAGAATTCTGAAAAGTGAAAGGAATATAATTAAATGAAGAAAAAATAAAAATGCATGTTCTCTGATAATCTAAGCGAAAATAAAGCTTACAGAAGAACTGAATTTTGTGAAATATATGATAATGTTTCACAAAATTCAGTTCTCCTATAAGCTTCACTTTCTGTAGAATTCTGACAAGTGAGTGGAATTTATTATCACATGTCGCTTAGATTATCAGAGAATATGCATTTTTATTTTATCTTCATTCAATTATATTCCTTTCACTTCTCAGAATTTTCCTGATGATGATCTGATGATCGAAAACGTTAGAGACTACTTGTGATTTTTATTTCTATGCACTGTAGCCCAAAGGCTTTCCCGCCTCAACCAATAAATATACGTATCTTATATTCGATATTTATTGAAACTAAATAAACAGTATTAACATTTGTCTACCTAGTGTAGTTGTCACCTATTCAAGTCATCAAAATAAACAATATTATTGAAAAACCATTTTACGAATCCCGAGTTTACAGATCAATCAATCAATCAAATCCTTTATTTTCCTCAAAATGACAAAAAAAAACATTTTGTAATAGGAAAAGTCAGCACTTACTAACTTACAACTGGTACTCAAAAACAAGCGAACATACTGACGGGTCTAAACAACATTGCACAAACACAGTGCTATGAAAATATAAAGTGTATAATAACAATTGACCAACAAAAACCACTTCAAACGTTTTTTGAAAATCGTTGTATTTTCAGCTCTCTTGATCATTACTGGAAGGTGATTGAAAATTTTAGGTCCAATGCACCTAGGACCATTTTGAGTAATCTTATAATTGGCAACTTTGACATGTATCATTCGTTTCTGACGAGTGTTCTTTTCATGAATATCACTGTTCAGAATGAAGTCGGTTTTATTGGTGAATACATAAACTGAAAGTTCATATATTAATGGACTCTTACGAATTTACTGATTTATAAAAAGAGTTCTACATGAGCTTCGATTGGAGATATTAAATATACACCGTAAAATAGCCTTCTGTTCAATAAATACGTTTCTACTCTACTCTACAAGCAAACACCATAACGCAGCCCATACTCAACCCGAGCATAATATACACTGATGAGTTGTGTTTGATTCAAAACGACTCTCAGAGTCCCAAAGAGATATATGAATGAGCTCAATTTGGAAACCAGCGGTTCACAGTGTGGAATCCAGTTCAGATATTCGTCCATTTGCAAACCCACGAATGTAACTGCATTATTGGAGCATTGTGAGGTAGTATTATTAACCTTCAGTTGGAGGGCTTCGGTTTTATTCTGATAGTTATAAAAACGAATGACCTGAGTTTCTCTAGCAAAAAAAATAGATCCTGTCTGTTAAAGTATACAGAAAATAAGTTCAGGATATCCGTACATTTGTGTGTTGACATATCAGTTTGCTTATCCGAGATCAATATACAATATAATCTGCATATGCAGAAAATAATGAGAATGATATTTCCCTATCAATATTGTTTATGTATAAGAGAAACAGAACCGGCCCCAAAATAGATCCCTGAGGCACAACAGTCCGGACACGTTTCGTTTCGGATGTGGGAAACGAAACCACACCACCTTGATCAAGTCTCAATGAGACGCATTGGTTTCTGTTACTGAGAAACGAGGATATGCATTACATGCATTACATGTATGTATGCTGATGGTAACGCACTGGAAGACAGGCGGTCCAAAGAGAAATATTCCGGATGCACGAACATTTCCAAAACACTCATGGAAGGTTGTGCGAAAAGGGAAGTTTTGAACCAGACAATCATGTATAGCAGATTTTTGTCTAATTATAGCTGCGTGAATTTGTTTTATGCATGTCATATTGCAACATTAAATATTTGACATATCTCAAACAATCCAAATTAGAAAGTAATCATGCCGCATATAAATGCAGTGACGAAAGGTGGAATAATCGCAAAAATAGACGATGGTCGGTCAGTGAGGCAAACGGCGGCATTTTAAAATGTGAGCAAGAACTCAGTTTCAAGTATTTTAAGAAGATGGCAAAACGATGGAAGAATTGATAGAAATCCAGGCGCAGGACGTCCGAGAAAGTTAACAGCTGAACAGGATGCTGCGTTGATTAACAATTTAGGAGCAAATCCATTTTCAACAGTAGTTGATGCTGTTTCAGCAACACATTTTCCAGCATCCTGTCGTACGGGCCGTCGCAGAGTAGCACAGTCTGAATTGAAATGCCACGCAGCAGCAAGGAAACCATTATTAAACAACAGTCACAAAGAACCAAGAATGGGGTTTGCTTTAGAACACATGGCTCATGACAAACAATTTTGGAATCGTGTTATTTTTACGGGTGAAAAGGTTCTCCAATCCTCAAATAGTGGCAATGTTCGTGTCTATCGCCCACCGAATACAAGGTTTGACGAGAATTATGTCAATTTTACAAATAGAAATGGTCGTTTTTCTGTAAATATGTGGACGTGGATATCTACGCAGGGACCTGGAGCTCTATGGCATATTGGCGAAAGAATTAATAGTGAAGCATATATCAGAATTTTAGAAAATGTTATGCTTCCTTCTGTTGAGATTCTTTTCCCTAACAATGATTTTATCTTCCAACAAGATAACTGCTCAGTGCATAACTCTGGCGTAGTGACCGAATGGTTTCGGGCACGTTAAATAAATATTCTTGACTGGTGTAGTAAAAGCCCAGACTTGAATCCAGTGGAAAATGTTTGGGCTATGTTAGTCAAAGAAATTGGAAAGGCAAATGTGAGGCCAAGAAACGTTGAAGGTTTGTTGGCAGTTATAAATAATGCTTGGGAAGAAATAACTGAAGAATATTGTTCCACATTATATAGATCGATGAGCAGTAGATTAAGAGACGTCATAGAGCGTAATGGCGGGATTACTAAATATTAATTGTTGTTTTTTCATTGAAAATCAATGATTATTCAGTGGCCTTTGTTATTTAATTTTGATCAACAATATTATTTACTTTAGTGTTATTATTATTTAAATATGCGACAAAACTATCCCATTTTTTCCCAGGAACTTTCCCATTTTTTATTGGCCGCAACTGTACAAGGTAGTGGAAGAACACCAGGAATTTAGGTAGCGGTTTTGAATTAAATTGAGGAAGATCCCGGATTGAGTACGGATAAAATTGGTAACAATTCGAATATCTCACACATCCTTGTTTGGGAAATTTTCCATGACTTTTTAACATATCCCTACCATATCCAACGGGTTCAGGCGCTACTCCCTCGTGACTTTCCATTACGGATGAACTTCGTCCAATGGTTTTTTCAAAAAGTGTATGGAAATTCATTATTTGATACTGAAATTTTATTCACCAATGGAGCCAATTTCTGCAGAAACGACATCCAGAACTTTCGCAATAATCATTTTTTACCTGAAGAAAACTCACATGCCATCTTGGAATCCCGTCACCAGGAGCAGTTTTCCATTAACGTGTGGGCTGGATTATCTAATTGCGTACTTCAGTGCTCTGATGCGCGAACATTCAATCCAAAATTACAATATTCGCTGGATAATTTTGATTATTTCCTATGTATTTTAATACATTGGGTCACACCTCACCAATTCATACCGAGGAGCAGTTGAGAAATCCCATCATAGTTTCTTGCGAAACTATCAGAAACAGTCCCGGCATTTTCCAAAGCATACGTGGGTCCATGAGTCCATGAGGAAAAGAGAAGAGGCATGCATATTTGCAGGAGATTCACATTTTGAACATCTGATTCGATTTGTTTCTTTGTGCGATCAGGGTAATCTTGTGTTAGCATTCCAAAATGTATTTAGATTTGTTTTAATTTTATAATTTCACCGTTCAAATATTATTCTCTTAAATATATTTTTTTAAAGTTACATAAATTGTTTTTTCTCGTAAGTGGTCTAACGAGATGCAATTGAATGAATATTATTTTTTTATGCGAAAACCGTACCTCGAACGAAAAAAAAATTATCAATAGTCTGGATTTGCTTGGAAGGAAATGAGGATTCCAAAAATATTTTTCACTTTGAGAAAAAGCTGTGGCGTATGATGTTTCTCTTTAAAATGATTCAGTACAAATTCCTCCCGAACACCACTGGCAACAATAAAAAATGATGTTGTACAGCCGAAAATGCCTTTAGAACCAAATAAAATGCGTACTACGTTTCCAAAAATATCTAGGGTCCTACCAAAGTTATTATAAAAAAAGTATTTTTTTCTCAAAACTTTAGCATCATGTAGTTCAAATGTTAAAACCGTCAGGATATATGTTCATATGAAGGTTTTTCCCAAAATGGACCCAAGAATAACTTCCTCATCTCTGAGTTTCATCATATTCTGATCTATTAAGTCTCAGCCTTGTTTTTATTTTACGAGGGATCTGTATCCCAATTCAGACGATGATATGCATTATTGTCATGGTATTCAAAATTTTGAACCAAATGAATAAGTATTGTTCTCTAGTACTTAAACAACTAACTTTCGAAATTATAAGTACATACAATATTGGTAACCTAATTCAAATTTATGAACGTATTTAAACTATATACCTGGATGCATGAACTTGTCAAACAATTGCACGATTCATTCTACAATTTGCGAATAATTGAATGATTTGAATTTTTGCGTATATCATATTTATGCATTCCAACAAATGAAAGGTCGAACATTCTACTTTTCTGCAACTTGCAAGATACAGAAAAGTTCGAAACTGAAAAACGCGAGAATAACATTCAAGGAATATGAAATAATAATAATAACTTTCTTTCATTCTATTTAGATCATTTTATATGACATTTGAAGACAATTTAAAATAGCCGACACTGATGAAAAGAGAAACATTCTCATCTGATTTTATGAACATCCTGTTTATATTTTCAACAAATCAGCCGACACTGAATTTATAAAACCCTGTTGAAATATCTCACCTCACAGAGATATCTATACATATAAAGTTACATGTCCTGTCTGAGAGATAGCTCACCACAAAAAAACATCTATTAACAGAACAGAACAGTTGCTGAAACCGTTATATAAGTCACTACTTTATTATCAATTTAGGTTTGACTGTCGAAATGCTGCAGACAGAAAGTTGACGTACAGCACCAAGAAATTCGTATCCATATACTCAGGCAGATCATTGATAATCATCAAGAATATAGATCCCTGTGGGACGTCTAGGTTGACGTTATTTTTTCTGGTTGAGCTCCGTTGAGCTTCACTATAATTTTCCGATGCCTCAAAAGTGACATGAACCACTTCAATATATCTCCACAAATTCCCAGTGAGTATAATCCATAGAATTGTAATTATAATACACTGACTAGAATGCGTTTCAAGCTGCGCGAAATGTCCCATGCATGGTGGCCGCCATTGTTGTTTATGTCCTCCTCGCAGTAGCGGAACAATTCCAGTGGCATTGCTTGTAATGGACAATAGGGTATATCATAATGAAACATTTTTTTTAAAATAAATGATGCATTACAATTGTGAATATAAATGTTATATACCTATGTAAAAAATGTTTACTCTTCCACCCATCTATTATATGAAGATATATGAGACATGTTTTACATATCCTTATAATTAAATAGGTATTTCTATCAAGATTTTTTATTGCAATATTACATCAATATTTGAAAATGAGTGAGTTATAAGGTCACATTTGATGTGGGTGCCAGATCATAGGGGGTTCAGAGATAACAAAGAAACGGATTGCCTCGCCAAAGAATAACAAACACACAATTTCCTGACTCAGAAACCTTCTGTGGAATCTCTTAAGTCCATAAGAGAGAAGAGTTTCGAAGCTGGAAAATATGAAATAAAATCTCACTGGAATGAAGTGCCAGGATAAAGACAATAAGCGAAAAGGCTTGTGAGGCTATCGTCACAGAGAGTTGAACAGCTTCTCGAGTTGGACAAGAAATATTTGAAATTGGTAACGGGACTCTCACTGGACACTGCCCTCTGAGGTATATTTTCAACATTGTATTCATCCATTTTTCAACCGATGAAACCAGAAAGGATGAGGTTTTCTAGTCGACGCGTATATTTTTTTTATGTATGACCACGCATAACTTTTTACAGAGGAGTCCGATTCCGATGATTCTTTTTTCATTGGATAGGGCATACTCCGAAGTTGGTCCCATTCGCATTTGAAAAAAAATCCACTCCTAAGGATAGCAAAATGGAAAATATTTATCGTTCACCCTCTGAATTTTGATCCATTAACCGATTCTATCAGGCATAACTTTGTACTGGGTTTTCCGATTTGGATGATTTTTTTAATTACCTAAGGTATACCTCATAGTTGATCATATTTGGGTTCGGAATGAATTAATCCACCCCTATGGGTAGAAAAATATGGAATGATTGATTTTTCACTTGTGAACATTGGCACACATATGTAGTTGACATTGACAGATCGCTATTGTCATTATTTTTGTTCTCCTGCCTCCGTCACAATAATAACATTCTATGGAAGGATGGAATTATATACAAAGTGATGAAATGAACTTATCAGAACTATCAAAAATAATTTATATTATATAACAATAAATAGTTGAAGTATATAATCGTATTATTCAACTGTTATTAGTTGAAGTAAGGTGGGTAAGTGAGTATTTTGGAATCAATCAAAAGTTAAGTAGCTAGTAATTAGTATATTTCAGCCACAAAAAATTGAAAAATAAAAACTTTTTAACAAAAAATTAAACCGACGGAAAACGGAACTGAAAATTAAAAAATAAAATGAACTTCCTTAGTCTTGATGACTAAGCTCCTAAACTAATGTAAGTAACTAATTTCGAGTCGGCAACAAACGAATAATCAACGAAGATCATTAAATTACTTCAAAAAAATTATCAGAATGTCACCGTGCATCTCGATGCCATCATTTTACGCTTTACCTAGCTTGTTTGTTTGGCGCCGACTCAAAATTAGTTACTTACATTAGTTTAGGAGCTTAGTTATCAGGACTAAGGAGGTTTATTTTATTTTTTGATTTTTAGTTCCGTTTTTCGTCGGTTTAATTTTTTGGTAAAAAGTTTTATATTAGTGATCTTTGCCTCTCGACTAAACCGTATATTTTCATTGTTTGAGAATATATTTTGCCATTTGTTTAATTCTGTATTGTTGACGCTTCAAAATGTATCATATTAAAACTGTTTTTTGAAAATGCCTTTATCTGAAAGGAAAAGGATTGACATTTTAATTATGATTGGTGTTGGCGATATGATGCGGACTCAACAAGAGGCATGCAGATTATTCCATGAAATGCACCCAAATAGTGAACCTATTTCACAATCTTCTGTAAGCAGAATAGAGCGGAAATACAACAACGGAAAATAATCAACAAGACGAGACGTAATTTTGTCGGCATCTGGATTTCTTACAAAATACATTAATTCCTGATTTGACCCAGCTTCTTCCTGATATTCAAATAGCCAATAATTTAGACCGCTGAAGGCGCACCGCAACATTTCGATGCAATTTTGGTAGTGTATCCAGTAGCTGCATAACTACGTAATTTCATATAATAATTCTTAATAAGTTTATTCTTCATTTCGTTTTTTGTAAAAATACAGTATCGTATAACTTTCTAATGAAATTTTGAAAACACCTTTTGTATTGTTGCCCACCCTCTACCAATTTGACGCAGCTTGTGGTATATTTTTGAAATCAGCTCAGCAAGTTAACTCATAAATAAAAAAAAATAGGGTGTTTATTTAATAAAACCGCTGATGACGTCATCACTCGAAGGTAGATCACCCTGTATATTGGATTATTATTTAAGAAAACAGTAAATTAAAATAAAAAATCGACCTGTTTCGGGAATTTTTAATGATATTGTTTATTTAGCTAATAATGAATGTATGCGTTACTTTATGGACACGCTGAAAATGCGATATGTATAGATAAGCATGGCCACAATCATTACCTACTACTACAAACTAATGTAACACTTCATTATATATAACAGTTTCTAATTTATCCACTATGATCACTATAACAGAAAAGACAACAAAGTACAAAGTACAAAGACATCCAAACCGAACACAAAGAAATTAAAGAAAATTGGAATGATTTGGCAACGCTCATAAGTGCCAACCGACAACGCCGTTATGTTTACAAATAGATGATATAAATACTACCGTCATACGTTCAGTTGATTATCTTCGTCGCACGCATGCAATATTCTTATGAAGTCATACATTTCTTCATTGTTTGGTGTCCTCCTTGCCTATCGCATAAGGGTGCCACGAAATTCGGGTGCGCAGTAGACCAAGCGCGTTCTAGTCAGTATATTATAATTACAATTCTATGGTATAATCTGGTTTTTGTGTGATCTAGGTCTAGACAATCAAAGGTAGGAAAATAGCACCCACGAGCTTCCTTGATCAAGATGTTTGTAGATATATTCTACGAACCGAAATTGTCAATGACTGTTTTTGTTGATCTACCAGGCTAAAACCCGTTTTGTAAATCTTTGATAATCGATATAAGATATTAACCTTTCATGCATGGCTCTCTGGATTATTATACTGGTTACACTAGGTATAGTTGTTTGCCTTTAATTGTTTTTTGTGAGAAGGCCATCTTTACAGATTGGCGTGACCATCCTACTTTCAACACTCCGAGGGTTCGCCTGAAAAATACATTTATTAAATTGGTTTAAGGTCCTGAAATTTGACACGCTGTATACAGATCGAATATATAATCTCCTATTTTCGATTACTAGGCACTAGCATTCAAACAATTCTACAGAAAATCAGTTAAACCGCATTCAAATCTCGAAATACCTTCAACATCTGCGATAAATGAAAGAGTCAACAATTATTACGAATATGATATAAGATTGTTCGTACTTGCGAAATGAGAGGTTATGAAAAGGAAAATTGCTGAACAATATATACATATATATATATATATATATATTTATATATATATATACAAAAAGCATCAAATTATAGACAGCGACACCTATAATCTGTGCGGCAAAGCGTAGACCTGATATATATATATATATATATATATATATATATATTGTTATGTTTAGAAGTACGTGTTAAAATGAATATTAAAAATTGAAAAAGCACATAAATAAAAAAAATGTTCATATTTAGTAATTTATGCTATGTTATTTTACAGTTTCTCTGATGATTCTACCGTTCTTCCTGAGACCTTATATAATATTAGTCAATACCTATGTTTGAAATAAACATGTTCTCAACATTACAAGCAATCGGCTTAATTTATAAAATTATAGAAATCAAAATTTACTAATATATTTTTGAGCACAAGCAGACAACAAAATGTTAAAGTAAGAACATTCTGTATATGAAATTAGATCTGAACAATGAGATGCCAGGAAAGATTTCGATGCAAAATTATGAGTATTGAAAATATGAGAAGCAGAATACGTCAAAAATGATTTTTTATATATCATGTATATAGTATGTAAGGTATTTAGAAACGATTCGTGAATAAAAACTGTCAAATAAACGAAAATAATGAAAAGTGCATACAAAAAGTGCGTGTAAATCGAAAATTCGAGAAGAAAACAGAGGATGTGTGGTATCATATTTATTTATTATTATTATTATTATTATTATTATTATTATTATTATGATGCAGAACATATCTTTCATTTGAGACGAATACCAGTACGAGGGCGAATTCACATTCGACAAGGGGGCTGCAGATTGGCACGGCAGTTTCCAGGAACAGGAGAGGAGAGTTACTAAACTCAATGCATTTCAAAATAATCCTTTTTAAGAAACCTTTTGATAGAACACTTCCATAAATTGGTATACAGACTACATAACCTACAAAAAATAGGTTACATTTCACTTTATATTATCACATAACGTTACTTTCCATGTATATTTTGCTATGAAGCACTAATTTAAGTTGATTATCGCAGAATAGGTAACAGTGAGTCTTCCTGAATGAAGAATATTATTATTTTGATGAATTTCTGCCTTATTTTCAATAATTGATGAAAACAGTCTGCCATTTCCTGAAAACTGACATCAAGAACACTACCAGAGGGCTCCACAATAGAACTCAGATTCCATAGGCGTACCGATTGAGTTAGCTGAGGTGAAGAGTGTAAGGTAAAAGTATCAATGGGAAAAAGGTGAAATACATAGCCGGGCATTTGAAATATCTATATGGGTATTTTTTATATGAACATATTGAATTGAATTCAAAGGGCAACTAGCTGAATAGATTCGAAAATAGTATGAAAATTTTGTAAAACAAAAAAATTGTTTTGTTATTATGTCTGATTGTCAAAATATATAAATAAATAAAATGAAAATAAAAATAAAACGCAATCACCTCATTACATCATATATATATATATATATATAAATATATATATATATATATATATATATATATATATATATATATATATATATATATATATATATATATATATATATATATATAAACAGTAAAATGAAAATAAAAATAAATCAGTCAGCACAAGTGTTGAACTATGAAAAACTCTTTTAATACGATGGACCGAGCTTTCGTTTCAATTTTGAAACTTCTTCAGGGTCCTAAAATATGTAAATGACATTATTGTGAAAAAAATACTTAAAATGAAGAAAGTACTTACAGTAATCTGAGTGGATGATAAATGAACATTAACTTTAAAGAAAAAACGTAAAATATGTGAAAATTTGTCGGAATGCTGTTATATCTTTGACGCTTCGAGTGACATTGAAGGATTTGAAATGACAACCTATGATTAATCGTCAGAAAAATATAAAATATGTAGTGGGTGTGTTAATGTTTATATTATATTCTTTGAGAATCGTCAGTTTAAATCCATTTGTAGAAGATAACTGTAGATTTTGCTAAGATTTTCGATATCTGTTTTTTGTTCATATTTTGATTGGATTTATTAATTTCAATCATTTCAAGAAATAATCTTTTAGAGGAATTTTTTTCTGAATGTAAAACTTGTGCTTCCTCGAATGATATTTTATGGCCTGTTTCAATAGCATGTTGAGCTAATGCACATGACTTCTTGTTGAGTCTTATATCACTTCTGTGAGAGATAATACGATTATTTAAAGTTCTTGAACTTGTACCAATATAGTTCAAATCACAGTTGTTACCTGGTATGCTGTAGACAACATTCGATTTCTTCAAATCTGGTGTGGGATCTTTCAACCTCGTATTTAAATTTCCAATAGTCTTGATATTTTTTTGCTAGATTTTTATGTCACTTTCATTCTTGAATAATTCAATTATATTTGATGATAGAATTCCTATATTAGGAATTGAAAAATAAATTATCCTTTCATTGTTATTTTCTGGATTTTGATTATTTGTGTCATCATTATTAATTTTGTCTATCAGAGTTGGTATTGAAAAGAATTCTATTAAGAAGTTTTTTGGGGTAAGAATTATTTAGTAAAATATTTCTGAGAATTTTAAAATTTTTGTTTTTCAATGAAGGATAAACCACCATCTCGATTCTTTTTTTTATGCTAAGAATCAAATTTATTTTCATTCTTTTTGAGTGGAAGGAATGATAGTTTATGTATCTTCCAGAGTTTGTTGGTTTTATATACCAATCTGTGATAAGTGAATTGTTTTCTCTACGAATTATTCTAGTATCTAAAAATGGAATACTTTTATTTTTTTCTAATTCAATTGTGAATTGTAAATTTTTATTGTAGTTATTTACTTTTCTTAAAATTTCATCGGATTTATCCATTGGTATTGCACAAATAATATCATCTACAAATTTTTTAAAAAATGGAACTTCAAGGTCAATTGTGGTAATATTTCTTCGAAAAGGTCATCCATTACATACGAAGCAATAATTGGTGAGATGGTAGCTCCCATAGGTGTTCCAAGAATTTGTTTGTAGCAATTTCCTTCGAACGAAAAGAAACTAGATTTGTTCTTCTATTTTACTCCATCTTTTAGTTATACTTTTCAACACTAATTCTATCGGTATGTTACTGAATAAGGAAACAACATCTAGGCTTATCAAGACATAGCTTTGTGGAAGTTGTTTTTCGTTGATGAATTTAGAAAACTCGAAAGAATCTTTAACATAAAACTTATTTTCAAAGTCATATGCATCTGTAAGGAAGGAAATTGCTACAAACAAATTCTTGGAACACCTATGGGAGCTACCATCTCACCAATCATTGCTTCGTATGTAATGGATGACCTTTTCGAAGAAATATTACCACAATTGACCTTTGAAGTTCCATTTTTAAAAAAATTTGTAGATGATATTATTTGTGCAATACCAATGGATAAATCCGATGAAATTTTAAGAAAAGTAAATAACTACAATAAAAATTTACAATTCACAATCGAATAAGGAAAAAATAAAAGTATTCCATTTTTAGATACTAGAATAATTCGCAGAGAAAACAATTCACTAATCACAGATTGGTATATAAAACCAACAAACTCTGAAAGATACATAAACTATCATTCCTTCCACTCAAAAAGAATGAAAATAAATTTGATTCTTTGCATGAAAAAAAGAATCAAGATATTGGTTCATCCTTCATTGAAAAACAAAAATTTTAAAATTCTCAGAAATATTTTACTAGATAATTCTTACCCCAAAAAACTTCTTGATAGAATTCTTTTCAATACCAACTCTGATAGACAAATTAATAATGATGACACAAATAATCAAAATTCAGAAAATAACAATGAGAGAATAATTTATTTTTCAATTCCTAATATAGGAATTCTATCATCAAATATAATTAAATTATTCAAGAATGAAAGTAACATAAAAATCTCACAAAAAAATATCAAGACTATTGGAAATTTAAATACGAGGTTAAAAGATTCCACACCAGATTTGAAGAAATCAAATGTTGTCTATAGCATACCATGTAACAACTATATTGGTACAAGTTCAAGAACTTTAAATAATCGTATTATCTCTCACAGAAGTGATATAAGACTCAACAAGAAGTCATGTGCATCAGCTCAACATGCTATTGAAACAGGCCATAAAATATCATTCGAGGAAGCACAAGTTTTACATTCAGAAAAAAATTTCTCTGAAAGATTATTTCTTGAAATGATTGAAATTAATAAATCCAATCAAAATATGAACAAAAAAACAGATATCGAAAATCTTAGCAAAATCTACAGTTATCTTCTACAAATGGATTAAAACTGATGATTCTCAAAGAATATAATATAAACATTAACACACCCACTACATATTTTATATTTTTCTGACGATTAATCATAGGTTGTCATTTCAAATCTTTCAATGTCACTAGTAGCGTCAAAGATATAACACCATTCCCACAAATTTTTACATATTTTACGTTTTTTCTTTAAAGTTAATGTTCATTTATCATCCACTCAGATTACTGTGAGTACTTCCTTCATTCTAGGTTTTTTTTTACAAAATGTCTTTACATATTTTAGGACCCTGAAAAAGTTACAAAATTGAAACGAAAGCTCGGTCCATCATATTAAAGAGTTTTTCATAGTTCAACACTTGTGCTGACTGAAGATCCCCGTTATTCCCCACTGTTCATACCAATTTTCAGTCGTTATTTCTAAATATATATATATATATATATATATATATATATTTATGTGCTTTTTCAATTTTTAATTTCCATTTTAACTCTTTGAACATCTAACACGTACTTCTACATAACAATATATATATATATATATATATATATATATATATATATATATATATTTATATATTATATTTATATATATTTCAATTTACTTCCACATAAGTTGAAGAGTTTATCAACACATATTTTTAAACGAAAACTGAAAAATGTTCTTGTTGATCTATGTCCTTATACAACACAAGAATTCAGTAGCAATTTAGCTTTAATTTAGTTATACAACATTTAACAGATTATCATATATAGTTTTATTTGCATGTTTGTATGTTTCTATGACTTATAATATTTGTAAGTGTTAGACCTTTTTTAATGCTTTTATTGACTTTTTACTGCTTTTATTGACTTGTCCTATATCACATGTGATCTTACAGGATGAATTGTATTGTATTGTATGGAAAAAGTTGAATGGCAAAGTTGTAGGTAATGAAAAGATTCGCACTTTTTTCACATAACCCCAAAATGTATGTGAAAAATTGAAATAACCAAGTTTTGGTTTTTTATTTTTAATCTTTTACAAAAAAAAAATTCCACGAAATTTGCTGAAAACTTTCCTTTGTATGTCCTGAACACACTATGATTCACTTGATTTGAAATATTTATTTTTTCACCTTATTTTGACTCAATATCGAAAAACCACCCTTTTTTCAAAACGTCGGTGGGATTTTCGTTCGTTGAAATCTCAACTTCCTGATGGTGTAAAAAAAAGTTTACATTATGGTAAATGTTCTCAGAAAATGCAAAGAAACAACAGACCCTCCTAGCCTCTTCCCCACTTTTCTATGAAATGCCTTTTGATGGGCTAAAATTTTCCGTAGGTAACTCAGGTATATGAGTTATCTTAAAATATCAATGAATAGGCATCTACGCATATAATTTAAAGAAGATTCTACAACTTTCTCAAAATATTGCAGATTTCTTATTAAATTTTAGATTCGAGTTTTTTTCGTTTCTTTGCATTTTCTGAGAACATTTACCATAGTAATGTATTTTTTTTCTCACCATCAGGAAGAAGAGATTTTAACGAATAAAAAGCTCACCGACTTTTAAAAAAAAGCTGATATTTTCACGCGAGAATTTTCGATTGAAAATTAGGGTGGTTTTTCGATATTAAGTCAAAATAAGGTAAAAATTAAATATTTCAAATCAAATAAATTACAGTGTGTTTGGAACATGAGAAGGTAAGTTTTCATCTTATTTCGTGGAAAAAAATATTTTTTGTAAAAGATAAAAATAAAAAACCAAAAACTTGGTTATTTCAATTTTTTATATGAATTTTGAGGTTATGTGAAAAAAGTGTGAATACAAAAGTTGTAGATCTTTTTATTACCTACAACTTTGCCATAGGACTTGTAGTTTTGCCGAAAATCGAGATTAACCGTTTTTTACCCTTAAAAACTCACCCCCTTCCCCTTCCCGACCTCAGAACGCCCGTAAATTATTTTTCCTTTCATTTTTATTATATTCTCTCCCTTTTCCAATGGGTTTCATCCTACTATTATTTTTTTTCACTTCTTACCATTTTTAAAGGCTTTAGCCCTGGTCTATTAGTATGTATTGTTTTGTTAGGATAGGTGGCATATGACTGCCCCTATCCTCTGAACATCACTATGAATATGTATTGAATACATTAAAATATATTACGTGTAAGTTGTCTATTTAATAGACGATGAATATTGAATAGTGTGTTCATAATAATTTCAGATGAGAATATTTTCTTGTTTCATAAGTTTTAGAGCGTGATTTAATAATTTTGTGAGTTTGTATTACATATGTTGTTGAGTAAACATCGAATCGGTTTTCATCTGTGGAGAAAGTGGACGCAATTTGTATCAAGCAGTGAGAATTTCCAAGGAGATATTCATAGATAACAATTCAACTGGACCTAAATAAGCTGCAAAACGAAATCACATGTCATTGATGGAGTTGTAGAGGCGACCCCATTGGACTTTGATGTGCCAATAATATTCCAACACAGGATGGATTCATATTTTGAAGATGTTCGTGAATATTTGAATGGAATTTATACTGATAGATGGATCGATAGAAGAGGAGGGAGGGGCAATATGAAATTTTCGGTTATCACAACTCTAACAATCGACCTATACAGGGTGGCCCATCGAAAACGTACCGCAAGGCATTACAGGGTGGGAAAGAATGTTTCTGCAAAATCCAAAAACAACTTGAGATTGTTTGTCAGGGATGCACATTCTGACGCAAAAAGCATAGTAAAACCTCCAACCCCCTAAGTGGGGGTGTCATCCCAAAAATTTTTTCGAATGGGAAGGGGGTCAAGTGATACCTCATTAGAAGGGACTTGTCATTCCCTATACAGTGCTGCTTAGTTTTTGGAAATCGATTCACTCCTTTAGAAAATTTGGAGCGTTCAAACTCCAACAATAATGCGTGACGAAAAATGCAAAAATCGATGCAATTGTACTTTAAAACTTATTTATTAGTCAAGTGAATGCTCGAATTGCTGTCCGCCAACCTGCATACAGTGGTACAAGTTATTTTCAAACCGTTGTCGTGCATTCTGTAGCATTTGCGGTGTCACTTCGCGACATACGTTAATAATTCTTCTTTGCAACTCTCCTGATGTGTCTGGTGGTGTTTTGTAAACAAGGCTTTCTAGGTGTCCCCACAAAAAAAAACCGAAGGACTTAAGTCGGGTGACCGAGGTGGCCATTCAATTGTGCCCCGTCGTCCTATCTATCGTCCTGAAAACGTGTCATTTAAATGATTGCGCACATTTTCGGAGTAATGCGGAGGAGCTCCGTCTTGTTGGAACATCAGTTCCTTTTGATATGATATTTGTTAGAGCTGGGTCGATGGCATTTTGTAGTAAATCCAAGTACATATTGCCTGTTGAATTTCCAGGAAGGGAAAAAGGTCCTACAATGAATTTCCAAGAATACCAGCCCACACATTTAACTTCTGGGGGTGTTGCGTGTGTGACTCGTGGAGAATCCTTGGATTGGTGTCAGCCCAGTAACGGCAATTGTGGCGATTCACTAAACCATTTAGGAAGAAGGAACTTTCGTCCGGAAAACACACATTAAATAGGAAATTACCATCGTTTAACGCTCGCTCACTCATAACATCGCGGTATTGCAAGCGACGATCAAAGTCGTCTTCATTCAGTTCGTGCACTAAGCGAATTTTATAAGAATGGAACTTGTATTTTTTCAATACCCGTTAGACACTAGTACGAGACACACCCGTCGCAATGGCCAATTGTCTTGTACTTAGCGTACTATCTACTGCAACTTGCCCCAATACTGCTATCTCCGTAGGTTCATTCAGTACTAGATTTTCAAGCTATTTTTTTTTTGTTATGAACCGAACCTCTTTCGCGAAATTTTGTCACCAATTCGCAAATATTTTTTCCCAGAGGTATGTTTGTCAGGATGCTGTTGGTTAAACAACCCCGCGACCCGATTTCCACATTCATCGTTTTTGAAAAAAAGCTCAATAATTTCAACTCTTTCTGCAATTGAATACACCATAATGATAAATTTTAATGTCAAAAATTTTCAAACACGTTTACCACGACAGGTATCTAGCAACTACTTGACCTAATTTAAACGTGCAGAAAGAAACCCGATAATTTTTTACTCACTAAAATGAGCCAAAAAAATCTGCAAATCGGCAAAAACAGCGAATTTATTCGGAGGAATGTATTTCAATAATACCCACGACGAGTTTGAAAGTACAATTGAATTGATTTTTGCATTTTTCGTCACACATTATTGTTGGAGTTTGAACGCTCCATATTTTCTAAAAGAGTGAATTGATTTTCAAAAACTGAGCAGAACTGTATAGGGAATGACAAGCCCCTTCTAATGAGGTATCACTTGACTGCCCTTCCTATTTGAAAAAATTATTGGGATTACACCCCTAGTTAGGGGGTTGAAGGTTTTACTATGGTTTTTGCGTCAAAATGTGTCCCCCTGACAAAAAATTTCGACATGTTTTTGGAGTCTGCCAAAACATTCTTTCCCACCCTGTAATGCCTTGCGGTACGTTTTCGATGGGCCACCCTGTACACATATGACTGATCTCAGGTCAAGTGGATGAATAAAAGTGGCAAATATTTGAATTGCAAAATGTGACCAATGTTTGGCAATTGTTACTCAGTGGATAGTTTGTAAACATGTCCATAATTTGTATTACTTAAGCGAAAAAAAAGTTCAAAGATTCTCACCAGATCTGTGGAAAATATCACAAAATAAGTAATAGTTTGAAAACTAAAAAACAAACTTTAATAGAAAACCAAACTAAAAAGTAGAAAATAATTATAAATGAGTTTGAAATAAGAATGCAGTGATTAACAACAAATTTATTCCATCGTTAAAAAGCGTGGGGTGCTTGATGCCAATTGTTGTTAATATTTCATGGACAGATATTGGTAAAAGTAGAATTATTATGAAAATATCTTAAAAAGCACCCCTCGCTTTTTTACGATGAAATAAATTTGTTGGTAATCACTGTATTCTTATTTCAAACTCATTTAAAATTATTTTCTACTTTTCAGTTTAGTTTTCTATCAGAGCGTGTTCTTTAGTTTTTGAACTATTATTTATTTTAACCATTTTAGTTTTGTTTTCTATTGAAGCGTGTTCTTTAGTTTTTCAAACTATTATTATTATTATTTAATTTTTTTAACTATTATTCCCCAATTTTGAATAGAATCGGACCATAATCACAAAACTCGCCCGCCATTTTGGAGCCGCCATCCTGAATCCTCCAATTTTGACAAAATAATCATAATTTCCGACCTCAAAAACCCCCACATACCAATTTTGAATAGAATCGGACCATAATCACAAAACTCTTCTACCATTTTGGAGCCGCCATCCTGAATTTTCAAGTTTGACGAAAGAATCATAATCTCTGACCACGAAAACCATCAGATACAAATTTTGAAGCGAATCGGACCATAATCACATTTTGCCATAAGCCGCCATTTTGTTTTTTTTTTCAAACAAAAATTTCTCAATGCATTGTCACCGGAATTATGTACACCTGCCGAATTTCAAATCATTCGTACGTCTGGAAGTGGGTCAAATCGCGCCGAAAGGAGTCGGTTACAAACAAACAAACAAACCTACAAGTGAAGCTAATATAAAGCGTGTAAAAACATTATAATTCCTCCTTCTATGCTGTCGACTTCAGGCCAAAAAAATTTGACTACTAAACCTAATGTAAATGTGAGTATTGAATCGTGTTGCTTTCAATGTATTTGTTATATAACCTAGCTACGTCTAATACTATATTTTTTACATCTACATCTTCATATTTTCTTTATCCTGTTTCTGTGTACAGCGTGTTCTGTTAAGTGGAATATGGAGATCTGTTCACCGACCGATTCACGTGGTACATTTCAATTTAGAATACGGTTTCTCAATTTTGATCGAATGGCTGGAGGCACCAATAGTTATGTTTTTTACTTAAGTGGGTTTCTGTGTACTAGTATAATTGCTGTTTCTGGTTTAGGGATAGATTCGATTGCTTTCTATTTTGGTGGATTTATGCGATAGTTGGTTTTGGTTCTTCGTGACATGCATCTGCGTTTCCTGTATAATCGATGTTTAAGCGGCACTGTTTCACTTATTACAACCCCCATCTTCTAAGGTGTTCAAATCCTCGACTGTGTATATAGCAAACTTCCATAAATCATCGAATTCTGTAAGATCCATCAGTACGCAGATCATACACTAGCGTATTTGTCATTCGAGTGTTTTATATCTGCACTATCGAAAATACAATTGAAATTAAATTTCATTATTTCAAACAGTTCAATTGAGAATGTTGTCCTTTCCAGATGGATAATATTCTTAAAAAAATAGGAATATCAAATTTAAATTTAACCATATTATATATATATATATATATATATATATATATATTTATATATATATATATATATATATATATATATAATAAAAAAAATGGAATTTGTTACATAAATATTTTTCAATCTAAGACATGGAATACTTGAATTTGAAGTTATTACATATTTTGGACAAACTTCTGAGAGACTACTCACGATGGAACGATAGCAATATTGCATACAGAAGTATTAGGTACTATGCTTGCCTCCATTGGAGATGACCTGATCAAAATCCCACCTGTAAGTTCTCCTTTATTAGCTAGAACCATAGAGAATGATGGCTCAAGTGAGCATGTTCATGCCAAATGGCAGAAAAAGAAGATATTCCCTACACTCCCAGTGCCTGAAGCTTTTCCTCCTACCGGTTTTCTTGGAAGATGTAGAATCATAGTCCCTATAATGCCTCAGCTTGAAGAAATACTAAAAATATCAAAATTTCGATCAAATTTGAACAACTGTCATCTATGTCAGAAGATGAACTGCTCGCAATTTTTCTTCAGTTCAGGAGGGGATTCAGCTCTGGTGCGTCTTTTGAATGTCGGCCCTGAAATTCTAGTGATAGTGATAGATCGTTCTCACCATAATTTACATTTCAAAGATATGGTGAATGCACTGGTCATTATCAGCACATTCGCCACAATTAAGTTATAACTTCTGTCCCATGTGCATGAGTTAATCAGTTTTTTTGAGTCATTTGTAGCAATATGGATTGAAAAGTAAAATTATAGGTTGATTAAACTAAAAAAACACGCTCACATAGCAATAAGGGCATACAAGTTATAATACTAAGAATAAAGTCATTGACCAAAAAATGTCTCCTATGTAAAAAAGCGTGGGGTGCTGATATCATAATATCATTATGAAAGGTTATAAAAGAGCACCCCACGCCTTTTTACATGATCGAACATTTTTTGGTCAATGACTTTATTCTTATTATTTTCAACTTTCCAGTCCTCATTGCTATATGTGGGTGTTTTTTAGTTTATTTAAACTATAATTTTATTTATTTTTACCCTTACTACAATCCTCTACCGACCTTTTAAATTCAATAGACGTTCCCGTTGCTTTTTCTATATTTTCTGAAATACCTTCGTATCCAGTTTTCGATTTTTCAGCTTACTTTTGAGTGCTTTATAACCCACAAATTGAAAAGGGAAACATTCTCAATTGAATATTGATAAAAAGATTTTTCTGTTAATTGAAAAATCCACGATTAAAATAAAGTTATTTTATGTGAATGTCTAACAGAAAACAACTACTTCCCCGGCTGAAGCCACGCTGGACATTGAACTACATCTGAAAGATATTCTGAAAAGGCCCTAACTCAAAAGAAAAAATCTGAAATTGAAAATTTGCATTTTCATTCAGATATTTATTTGATTTTCCATTCCAGATGTAGTTCAATGTCCAGCGTGGCTTCAGCCGGGGAAGTAGTTGTTTTCTGTTAGACATTCACAAAAAATAACTTCATTTTAATCGTGGATTTTTCAATTAACAGAAAAATCTTTTTATCAATATTCAATTGAGAATGTTTCCCTTTTCAACATGAATACCTCACAAGAGGTTATCTTGACGATGGAAGATAGTGACTAAAGTTTATCTTTCAGTCGCAGATGATTCCACATCTGATTTTATGAACATCCTGTTTATATTTTCAACAAATCAACCCACAAATATTTTCAAATATTTTTTTCAGTTATGATTGGATCATGATCGGTAATTCTAGTTTCCGATACTATTGAACGGTATGCCTCTAGGAGTTTGTTTTGAGAAATTGGTGGTTCGGGCAAGATTTAGAGTTTGTGTCTTGATGCTACATTTTCTGCCAGTTTATTGAGGTAGTCTTGGGCGTATTCAAATGAATCGATTGAAATATTTTCATTAATATCACCAACAATAACACTATATTCAATATAAGTGGTGGTGGATAGCGTCTATAATTAAATATCGTAGAAAATGTTTGTGGCATTCAGACGAGAAAATGAGAAATAGAACTGAAAAGTAAAAATATGTATCGGCCAGGAATCGAACCTGGGATCTTTCGATTTCTAGTCGAACGCTCTACCGAGTGAGCTAACAGTCCTTCGTCACTAACACGGAACTGAATTTAAAGGTGTGAATCGCCGGTTTCAAACAAGGACTGGTAGCTCACTCGGTAGAGCGTTCGACTAGAAATCGAAAGGTCCCAGGTTCAATTCTGGGCCGATCCACATTTTTAACCGACGAAACCAAAAATCACGCATAACTTTTTACGGAGACGTCCGATTCCGATAATTATTTTCCCAGTGGATAGGGTGTACTTCGAAGTTGGTCCCATTTGAATTTGAAAGATGAAATTCACCTCTTAGGGTGGCAAAATGAAGGATATTGATCACTCACCCTCTGAATTCTGGTCCGTTAACCGATTCTATCAGGCGTAACATTGTACTGGGATCTTCGATTTGGATGATTCTTCTTTTATCAGATAGAATATACCTCATAGTTGATCAAATTTGGATTTCGAATGGAATTATCAACCCTTACGGGTAGAAAAATAGGGGATGATTGATTTTTCACTTGTGAACATTGGCACACATATGTAGTTGACATTGACATGCCCTCCTACATCCGTCAAAATGATTACATTCTATGGAGTGATGGAATCAAAAATTGAGTAGGTAGTAATTAGTAGATTTCAGCAACAAATAATTGAAAAATAAAAACTTTTCAACAAAAAATTAAACCGACGAAAAAATCAACTGACAAGCAAAAAATAAAATAAATCTTAGTCTAAATGATAATTGAGCTCCTAAACTAATGTGAGTAACTGATTTTGAGTCGGCGCCAAACAAACTAGGAATTGAATTAGGTAAAGCGTGAAATGATGGCAGAGAGATGCACGGCTGCGTTTTGATTACTTCTTTCAAAGTAATATTATGATCTTCGATAATTGTTTGTTTGGCGCCGACTCAAAATCAGTTACTCACATTAGTTTAGGAGCTCAATTATCATTTAGACTGAGATTTATTTTATTTTTTGCTTTTCAGTTGATTTGTTCGTCGGTTTAATTTTTTGTTAAAAAGTTTTTTAATTTTCAGTTCTATTTCTCATTTTCTCGTCTGAATGCCACAAACATTTTCTACTATATTTAATTTTCTGAATTTCATTTTGATTCGAATATTCAGCCAAATTATCATTGGACATGTAGGGACAAAAATAAGGTGATGGGTAAATTGATAAAACGTTCCATATTTCACAACCAAGATTCATAGTTAGATTTATAAATTTTATTCCCATTAACGCTATTATTCCATTCTTCTTAATATAAACGAAAACTTCATCGCACTGATTATTATCTCCTTCATTTGGGAATAATGTCATAATTATGGTAAGTTTGGTGATCCACAGATATGTTCTTCAAACGGTTTGGTTGGGATTAGGATCAATGTTATTGAAGAAAGTCGGTTGCTTTCTCGCCAACGTTTCGAACTTCCATAAATTCATCATCAGGGCTCTGTAACAATGAGTTTTACTTTAAAATTCTTTTTGAGAAAATTTCACACCAAAATTTTTCAACTTTCGTTTCATCTAGTTACTACAGCAACCACAAAACTTCGTGGAAGTTTTTTCCTCCCGGGTACCCTGGGCATGATTTCAGTGATAATTTTTCTGTGAACTGCACAGCCCTCCATACGTTTTTCAAATAATTATTGTTACCTTTATCTGACTATTTTTACAAAGGAAAAATGCTATTAATACATTTTTTCTGTCTTTCTTCTCTCAGTATAATAGAAAAGTATAGAAAAGACGATTTTATTTCTCAAAAATATATTTCCATTATAAATAATTTGCGTTACATTATTTAAATGTTGTAGAAACTCTGCTAGTACTCCTTCTTTCCTCAATGGTAAATAACATGGACTAGGTGTTAGATGTCTAGGTTCAATAACATATATATATATATATATATATATATATATATATATATATATATAATACTTAGACACAATTTTGCTAAATGTAGCCTTTGAAATATGAATATATGATCCATCAGTTTCAAGTAACACTTCACAATTTTTTCTGAACAACATGTCTGGCAATGATTGAACACAGGGTTCTTGAAGCAAGTAAGATAAATGTCTCAAATTTCGATGACAGTTCGTCAAATCATCCATTTCGTCGCACAAAATACACAGATTATAATTTTTAAAGTTTTCCATTCTGTTTCGGGTGTTTTAAATAAAATTAATTAATGGATATGTCATAAGATACACCGTCTAAAAAACATTTGAAAAAATAAGGTTAATGTGATAATTCCAGAGCCTCCTATTTATTTTAAACAAAAATGTTCATTATTTTTAACTCATTCCTGACAAACAAAAATTGTAAAAATGAAGCTTTCATTCACTTTAGTCACACAGATTTGTTGATAGCTAATAGCATACATTTCTTTTAACAAACAAAGATTCGTTTCATGCAACTAAAATCCTAGGAAGGTCTTTCTTGGATATAGAAACCCATTATGATTACAAAATGAAACAAGAAATGTTTCTATCAGGAATATTTTGCAACAAATATATTTTTAGCAAACTTTAGTAGTAGAACTTGAATTACAATGAACTCTTCGAGGTTCTGTCAATTTATTTTTAAGTATTCAATGTAACAAAAATTAAAGGAAGGCGTTTTATTTGTGCCTTAAATATCTAACGAATTCTTTGCAGAATATAGTCACCTGACAAACAGAAATGATAAAAATACAGCCTTCCGTTCACTGTAATAATACAGATTAGTTTATAGCTAATAGAATACATTATTTTAGACGATCAAATGTTTATTTCATACTACTAAAATCCTAGGAACATATTCCTTGGGTATATATGGAGAATCAATATAATTATTATAAATAAAAAAATAGCCCTATCATCACGAATATTTGCAAAAAATATATTTTCGGTAAATTTCAGTAGCAAAACTTGAATTGAAATGTAATTCTATTGATGAAATTCAAGGAACACGTTTCATTTGTACCATAAATATCTAACGAATTCTTTGTAAAATATAGATGTCTATATACCTTACAAAAAAAACGAAAATAGAAATAACATAAACAGGTATTGAAAGAATTCATTGAACTATATCGAAATGGAAGTTAAATGCCCCATATTATAAAAAATAATTAATTAATTATCAATATTATTTTCATTATTTTGATAATTATTATCAATGTTAAACACACAGTTATCATAAACAATTTCTGGTTGGTTTTCTGAACCTGATGAGACACTGCGACTAGTACTGGGAATGTCTCTCATAGCTTTAATTTTTTTTTTATAACGCTCTTATGATGATCAATGTCCATTTGTAAGTAAGACTCAATCGACTGGCTATTGTTATGTATCTTTATCAAATGCCGGCCCCAGTGGCAACAGATTTCAACCCCATAGAAATTGTATTTTTGCCGACAGGGCAATTTCTGTACCACCCCTTTGAATGTGGATGCTTTCAGTTTGGATTTGCAGTTTTAAAATGATCTGTCAGTTGTGACAGTATCACCTCTTCATTGGATTAGTTTCCGATAAAGACGAACAGGACATACCTCAGGTTTGAAAGAATTAGTAACCAACCATTTGCTGTCTGCCAATTTCTTAGATCCCCCTTGGTAGTTTTTGAGAACACTGGATTGTATTCTATGCAGCCTGTAAATCCTTCTCTGCTATCTTTTTTCTCCACAAAGTATTTTACAATAGCTTTACATCCTTCCTCACCTCGCCAGGTCAGTTCTCGGGAAGAAATGTGGAAAAACTTGCGTAGAAGACCTTCTGACGTGTCTTCGTCCCACATGTCAAGAATTCTATTATAATGTTCAATAGATAATGCTGCAGAACTTGCTTTTCTCTTAAAAAGATCCGTTTGTAGTTGTCGACGCTCAGCATCACGTGCAGATCGAGCTTCTACAAATACAATATCGGAAAATGGATCAAATTTAATCTGAAATTTTGTGATCATCATTTCTTGCAATTGTTTGGCGGCAAGATTCCACATTAATTTAACGACACTTCCCTTATAATCTGCTCCATTTCTTCTTCTCATATTAAATGCATGATCTTGCAGTACATGAGCCAACTGTTCAATAGATGAATTTTCTATTACGAAATTCTATGAACTGTTTCCATACACTTGCCTTATTCATTTTAGTATTATATGGTGGTAAATTCTGAACTTCATGTCTTATAACATCCACACTTTCTTTCCCGAAACAAGACATTTTGCAAGAATGCCACAAAACTAAAGCAAAACATGTGAAATTGCACTGAGTCAATGACACATAATTTACCTGTTGACAGGCACAGATAAGATGGTAATTCTAGTTTCCTACTGGATTTTCTGAAGGAAAATGTCATGTTATAATTTTTTATATTACTTTGGTGTGAAATTTTCTTACCGAATCTCCCACGTTCTTGAATTACTACCTGGAAATATCTTGTCGGGATCTTCGCCACGGGATAATTTTAAAAAAAATCATGCTCTCGGAAATATTTTTGATAGGAATTCAAGCACTAGGGAAATCACTAGTGAAAATTTACAATATGGTAAAATAATAGAAAAAATATAATAAGAAAAATGCCCACAAAATATTGGAAAATTTCCAGGGGTTTATAATATAAAAAAGTTTTCAATTATAAAATATGAGAATACAAATTTTTGGTGAGTCTTCTTATATTTTATAATTGAATATTTTTTTAATATTTTAAACCGCTGGAAATGTTTCAATATTTTGTGGGCATTTTTCTCATTATATTTTTTCTATTATTTTACCATATTAAAATTTTCCCCAAAATAATTGTAAAGTAAAACTCATTGTTACAGAGCCCTGATGATGAATTTATTAAAGTTCGAAAGGTTTGCGAGAAAGCAATAGTTTTTCTTCAATAACATCGATCCTGATCCCAACCAAACCGTTTGAAGAATAATATCATAGTTGGGAATATTCAATAGGCCTAGGCTGTATTTTTTGAGTTTCTGTAAGCACCATACATTCTATTGAAGTAAGTAGTATTTGAAATACTCGTTATGTAAAAAATACTCAAAGATACGCATGACAGTCAACGTGCTAGAGAAAAAACCAGCTTGGGTTCCACATGTCTGTTTCGAGTTTTCTGAGATATCATAGACGACTGTAATGGGTACAATTCCTCCATCGCATCCACTGGATGAATCATTTTATCGTCCCAATTTTCCTACGAGATACATATCAGTTATCAAAAATAATCACTCATTTCAATCGTGGATTTTTCAATTCACAGAAAAATCTTTCTATCAATATTTAATTGAGAATGTTTCCCTTTTCAACATGAATACCCCACAAGAGGTTATCTTGACGATGGAAGATAGTGACTAAAGTTTATCTTTCAGTCGCAGATGATTCCACATCTGATTTTATGAACATCCTGTTTATATTTTCAACAAATCAATCACTCAGTACTTTCCAAAAAATCAATATCAGTTTCTCTATCACCTTCTTTGAATTACAGGAACAATTAACCTATGGATTCTTCGTTAAACATGACTGAGCATGCCATACCAACAAGAGACTCCATTTCTACATTTGGCCTGAGAGGATTGAAGAATGTAGGAAATACCTGTTTCATGAATAGCAGTGTCTCTCGAACACCAAGGTTCTGTTGGAATTTTTCAAGAATGGTTTTTGTATGGAGGATTTAAATACTACCACATCAAGAATGAAAGGAAATTCAGTGAAATCTTTTATATCTTTTATGGAAAATATCTGGAGTCCTGATTCTTCTCGAAAAATGGTGGATACTTCACATTTCGTCCGTCTATTCAGAAATTTTGCTCCTTCCTTCGATCATAACGTCCCAACAGATTCGGATGAATTTCTAAGATACCTTCTGGTAGGTTTACACGAAGATTTAAACAAGGCGAGTGCAGAGATTCGTCCATCACCAAACGATTTTGTTATCACGAATGATAATCAGAAAGCTTCCATTTCTTGGACAAGATATCTGTCTACTCATAATTCCAAAATTGTGGATACATTTGCCGGTCAGCTGAAGTCTATATTGAGATGTACTTTTTACTGCTCCGTTACTTTTGAACCTTTCTGGGTACTTTCAATCCCTATTCCAGACTTGCCAAATGAAGTCGTGAATTCAACACAATGTATTGAACTGTTGACAGAAGAGAAGACTTTGACTAACGATGCGAGCCCATACTGTTCAACTTGTGGAATGAAAAGGGAATTTAAAAAGATGATTCGTATACAAACATTTCCAAAAAATTTAGTTATACATTTAAAACGTGTTTTTTCGACTGATGGCAGTAAATTGGACAATGTGATTGATTTTCCCATAAAAAATTTGAATTTGGACCAGGATGGAATGAATACTCTTTATAATATCTACGCCATATCTAATCATAGCGGCAGCATTTCTAATGGACACTATACTGCATATTGCAAACACCCTTATTCTAATTGTTGGCACCTCTTCGATGACTGCCGTGTATTTTCCAAGATTGATTCTCTCAGCTCCCAGGGAGCATGTGTTCATTTTCTATGAGAAAGTTGATGATCTGATTTCTGATGGTGTTGTGGGTTTTCCCGGGTTTTCCTCCAACTGAAACAGCAAATGCGCCATCACTTCGAGTCTCGGGCCTCAATCAAGATTTTCATCTTGATATTATTTTATATTTCAAACTTTGCTTCTGTATTTTTTAATTCTGAATAAAGTTTTTATATGTGCATATGTGAAATTCTCCACCTCTTATCAATCATGGTTTTGATAATGAAGACCCTTGGCAGGAAAGTCAACGAAATTCATATATCGTATTGTTATGTTGATAACAATAGTGTGCAATCAATTTTATTTGTCGTTATCGCTTGGCGGTGGATAACTATCCCATAATAGAAGGCGAATTTTTTTCATTTATGATACAACTGTGATAAAAAATTACTTCGTCATTTCTATATATGCATTTGAAAATCCTGAATTGGATTCGGGAATATTTTCCGTACTTATTTTTGAATCTCAAGAAGTTCGAAGAGACTAACTAACATGATTCCTTCAAACGACCCATGATAATTTCTCATGTGCGTGTCTTTTGAGAAATATCCGTTGAAATTTCCATGAAAAAAAAGGCAAAATTTCCAATAGATCAGGCTCAGTAACAGTCCATACAGTATCGGAAAGTATTTATCTTGGGTATGGTGGTTACATGCGAGCGTGAAGAATAGCTTGCTATATGTTGAGAGAGCCATTAACATTCCTCCTCGATTCGCTCGAGGAAGGGATATCGACGTCACGACACAGAGATAGGAGAGTCAGGGCGGTTAGCTCAGGACGTCAGTATCATACCAGCAACAGTCGAGAGAATATGTGCACTGCAATGAAGAAGAATTTTTTACGATAATTTCACATCAGATAATTTGAACAAATTAAACTGAATCATTGCTTCAATTTAATCTGTTGGACGACAGGTAGATCAAAATATATTTGGTACCGTGGTGGCCGCGAAAACAAAAGAAAATTCTGAAACATAAACAAAAGCAAACTATATTCCTGTAAGAATAGAAACGAAAAACTTATTTCTAACAGAAAAACAATTATTTCTTCAATGGAGAGAAAAAACAAACCAAATTAAATATTTTGTGTACGGAATTATTTTATTAAATGTTTGAACAAACCACCATTTTGGGCCAAACAATAGCCGAATCTATTGTACAATTCTGTTCTGGTAGCCGCAAGGGTAACTGGTGTTACCTGATCACACAACTGAATATTTTTTGCCCTCAGTTCATCTAAATTGGTGGCACGTTCGAACTCATGCCGATATACCTCCGATTTAAGCATGCCCCAAGAATAAAAATCGAGAGGTGCTACATCTGGTGATCGAGATGGCCAGTTGATTGTACTTCGCGTACAAATAAACCGATCGGGAAATAATTGATTCAAAAATGTATTCACCGAGTCTGCATTGTGGGCAGGATAACCATCTTGTTGAAACCACACGTCGTTAAAGTCAATCGAAAGAGCGCGAACTGCAGGAATAATTTGATTTTGCAAAAGTTGCAAATAGTTTGCTGCATTTAAATTCCCTTCAATTGAAAATGGGCCTATGGCGTGATCGCCTAAAAGTACCGTCCACACATTTAATTTTCATGGGTACTGTGTCCTCACAGCAATACTCAAATGTTAATTATTACGAGACCAATAACGTACTACGGATGGGTTGTGTTTTCAATGGATTGAGAAGGACGATTCATCGGTAAATAACACCTTTTTTAGAGATATATCTTGTGTACCTCAAGGATCTATATTAGGACCATTACTCTTTCTAATTTATATGAATTCGGCTTCAAAATTGAAATTAAGCGGACCATTAAAATTATTTGCAGATGATACTACATTAATTTACAATAGTTATGACATAGATTCCATCAAAATTCATATGAAAAACGATTTGAAAATAATTTCACATTGGCTAGATGTGCATGAGCTTACATTAAATATTGAAAAATCTTCGTTTATGTTTATAACTAAAACCAAACTTGCAAATGTTCAAAATCATACAATTAAATTCGGCGCTAATAATCTCAAATATTCCACTACAATTAAATTCCTTGGACTATATTTAGATGAAACTCTTTCTTTCAGTACACATATAGAAAATTTAAGACGTCACCTATCACCTATGGTTGGAATTCTATTCAGGATTCGAGACTATCTTCCTTTGAAATATTTAAAAAACATTTATTTTTGTCTTTTTTATTCAAAATTACAATACCTTATATCAGTCTGGGGAACTGCAAATAAAAAATCATAAAACCATTGCAAGTAATACAAAACAGAATAATGAAATGTATATTCAGATACCAGTACCTCGAACCATCAGTAAACTTATATAAACCCAATAATTACTCAATATGGAAATTTAATTTCAAAATCTGTTTAACCACTCTATAAAAATTCTGCTAAACATTCTAACCTCACATTCACACAAATTGATTATATCCATGACTATAATACTCGTCAGTGTAAAAATTTATGTACTATTCCGATAAAATCAAACTCTGGTCGGAAGTCAATATTTTATCAAGGTATAATGACATACAATTCAATTCCTGATCACTTGAAAAATATGCGTTTTACTAGCCTTCTCAAGACTCATTTGAAAAAATATTGGATCTCACAATAATTTATTCATTTTATTGTGCAAAAAATAATATACAAAATTATAATAAGAGAAATACAACCTATTTTATTGATTTATCCCATATGATAAAATAATTATACACTATTTAAAATATATGTTATTTATTTTGTATCGTATCCCTAATATAAATAATTGTATTATTTCTTGGGATGAATAAAGTTGTTAGATATATATATATATATATATATATATATATATATATATTATATATTAAAGTCATCATTTACACGAAATGCCCTATTGCATTTTCCGTCCATCGTTTCACAAAACTCCATACGTCTGAAATGGTCTCCAGGCAGAAGTTCTTGTGTGGTCTTGACTTTGAAACAATGATAACCGTTTCTCTTCAAAATATTCCTTACAGTTATTTCATTCAAATTTACTTCGTCGGCGATCTGTCTACTCGAACAAGGTGTCGTTTCTGCCAATGCACAAACTTGTGTTTCTCTTATTTCCTGTTCTTCGGGTATTTGTCTAGGATGCGGTGGTGGATTTGTGGGACAACATTTTTTGCAATGAGCTGCCACACACCCAAAATTCTGATATTTATTAATAATTGAAAGGACAGTCGCTTCCGTAGGTACGGGTCTATCTGCAAAAGTCACTTTGAATAGATTTCTAGTATCTTGTACAGAATTACCCCCAAAGTACCACTTAACGATATGTTCTTTCTCTGCGGTTGTGTAAATAGGCGTTATGTTTCAAAGGGTAATAATTGTCACGGTCTTTTGTTTTCGCAACCACGGCCTGGCAAGAATGAGTCAAGTCGCTGTGCGCTGTGTCGTATTGCCACGTGGTCAGTTAATGTGTCGCGTGGGGTAACAGGAGGGGCGCACAGCAGTGCGTCTCTCTTGTTTATGTGGTATCATCATATCATTGCGATCCTTGTTGCTCGTGTAGATTTCTGTCTATACCGCAGATACATTGTTTTCGATACTGTTTACAATTCTGGCATTCTCTATTGTATATATTTTTCTTCAATTCCCGATATCTCCTGGGATGGGTAACAGAGTGGTTCCACAGGCCATCAAGTCCTGAGCGACACATCTGTTCAGGCTCTTGATCGTTGTTGTCGTAGCAGCTCAAGTAAGGATATTTGTTGCACAGTCGAGATTTGGTTGATGATATCCAAACGAAAACGAAGAAATGGATGAATTACGGTTGTCTACAGTTGGTCAGCCCAAATCAGGTGGTTAATATTTATCCACTTCTCAACAAACTTTTGCGCAAGGTATCCTTGTAGGACTCTGCACCTCATCCATAAGATAGTATCCAATGTTCGTCGAAGTATTGCCCAAAAAAGTAGTTGTTCTCTGATGGACTCAGAATACACCTATTTTATGGATAGTGGTAGACAGCAGTCTGAGGAATGAGACATTTTTCATAGACGATGAAATCAGTTCATTATGTGTCAAAATATATAATTCTCTCATGCAGAATTCTTCCCGTAATTCTCTAAAGGCCTTCCCTCATATTCATTTATTCATTTATCCATTTATTTATTTATTTATTGAACCCCATTACATTGATTGAATACAATTTACAATTTATACTCACATTTAACAATTTGAGTAAACAATTTACAATCATTACATGATAACACTGTTAACAATGATCGGTCTATTAGAATTGTTTCTGGGCATATACATTTATACAATCTATTGTATGCACCTAGGTGTTACAACACCTGTATGTTCCTTAAGATTGCATACGGAGCATATATTTAATTAATTAAATTGCAATCATAAACTTAATTTACCATAAAATAAATGTGATTAAAATATTAAATTTATAGCTAATATAAATCAAAATTTTTAATATTTTATTACTGCTTGTTGAGAGGTAATATAGGATATTTCTGAATGTTTCGAAGTTGGTGATAATGTATGTTTCACATTGTTTCTTAAAAATGTTCAATTTGTTTATATTTCTAATATTTATGGGCAACAGATTATAAAATTCAGGAGCTAAGTAGTCAATGAATTTTAGGTTAAGGGTTGTATTGCTTTGTGGAATTTTCAATAGTTTTTTGGTGTTCGAACTGGTAGAATACTGATGATCAATGAAATTTTTTGAATTCTGTGATTTATAAAAATAAGAACATGATAAATGGATATATAAATATAAATGCATATATCACAGATACTCTCGTTGTATAATATACTGGTGGCATATAATCCGTTTTTATTGAAAATTATTTTCAAGATGCAATTTTGTATTACCTGTGATGGTTTTGTGTTGATTTTGTATGTTCCACCCCACACTATTATACCATACCTAATAAGTGACTCTATCAATGTTTTATAGACAGTTATTAACAATTTGGTGCTCAAAAACTCTCGTAAAATGTAGAACTTTCTGATCAATTTCCGAATTTCATTAGTTTGATAGTTTATGTGGTCTGTCCATTTAATATTTTGGTCAATGATCACACCTAGATACTTTGTTTTTGATACTGATGTTATTTCAAAATTTTTGTTTTCTTCTACTAATATTTTATTATAAGTAGGTTTATTAGCATTTGTTAATGAGAAAGCTATGTAATTTGTTTTAGTTACGTTGAATGATAGTTTGAAGGTTTTTCATCTTCTTCATACCTTCTTTTACATGTTTTTCGACTTCTTTCCAGTTTTCTCCCGTGAATATACCAGCTGTATCATCTGCGTAGGATAGTATTTTTCCTTCGATATTTATGTTGAGTAGGGAGTTTACATATGTTATGAAAAGGATTGGTCCCAGGATTGTACCTTGTGGAACTCCGATCTATATTTTTTGGGGTAAACTGATGCTTTCATCAATTCTCACGTATTGATCTCTATTCGAAACGTGATTTTGGAAAATTTTCAATACAGTACCCCTGACTCCAGAGTGGTTTAATACATCTGTACGTTTTTCATGGGGTACTATATCGAATGCCTTCGCCAGGTCTATAAAAACTACTATTGCTTTTCTGTTGTTGTTGAGATTGTGTTATTTTCGATGTTAGGCTGTATATTGCATCTGTATTGTTTTTTCCTCCTGTGAAACCAAATTGATTTTCAGATAATTCATTATAAGATCGTTATTAGATTTCAAAAAGTTGCCTAATCTGGTTTTTAGACATTTTTTAAATATTCAATAGTTATTTATTAGGCTTATTGGACGATAACTTTCAATTTTGTTGTTCTGTCCGGAATTATTTATTGAGTATGTAGGTATTTATGGGATACGGGTTTTGTGCATAATCAATTTTCTTCTTCATTTCAGTGCCTATATTAATGAAGTAATCATTACAGAATTTGGCTATTTCGATATTATTAATGAACTTATGTCCATTTTCATCTATAATATTGATAGTTGTTTTATTTTTTTTACTTTTTTCATTTGTAGCGTCTGCCATTATTTCATACATTTTTTATATTTGTTTTTTTTGGCATCTATTTTCTGTTTATGATGTTCGAATTTTTGGGTTTTTATTAATTCATACGATAATGTTTATATTGTGCTTCTAATTCTGGACTATGATTTTTCATAAGTTGTCTCTTAAGTTTGTCTCTGTGCTTTATGGAAGTAATCAGACCATCTGAAATCCAATCTTTAATTTTCTATGTTTTATCATGCGTTTTGTTGTACATGATTTAATGATTTCCTTGGAGCTTTTAATGAAGTTTTCTGTAGCTGAGTCAACGCATTGGATAACTTCTTGCCAACTTGTTTTTGAGATTTTTTGTTTTAGTTTGTTATAGTTTATGTATTCATATGAGTTTGGTTCGTTGTTTTGGTAACTTGGATTATTTCTGCTTATATTAATCATCACTGGCAGATGATCAGTCAAATCAGTATCTAATCTGAAATATTTTAATATCAGTGTGTGTATTTTCGATTTTTGTCTAACAAAGATGTGATTGGAACATGGTAACAGACAAGTATTCTCTCTAATATTAATATTTATGTCCCCTGTGAAAATTTCAATGTTTTTTTTCAAGTGGCTCCCAAAATATGTTGATAAATCTGAATTAAAATAATTTTCTTTGACTGGAGGAGGCTTATATACAGCTGTGATACCAAAAGAAAACTCTTCTTTGATAAAAGTAATTCTACTGACCGTTGTTTGGCTAAACGTTAATTTGATATGACTTACTTCTATATCAAGTTTCTTTTTTGTAAAAATCATCACTCCATCATTTTTGTTGATATCTGCATTATTATAGAAGGTATTATAGCCAGAAATATTGTATAGGTCGGTTGATACAATTTGAAAGCACTCGCTTAAGATAATTATATCACAGTATTGTAGCTCATATTGGTCAATTAAAATGGGAAGCTGGTCAAAATTTTTGTTGATACTTCTAATATCAAGGTGTAGTAGATTCAGAATTGTATCCTCTCTGTTTGACTGAATTTTCAACAACTAAGTTCCTGAGAGATAAGTGCCATGTGAAGTGGAATGAATAGAAAAATCGAATTTAAACGGTTTTCTTCACATAAAGGATTCAATATAAAATTGAACCAGAGAAAGGTAGATCTCAGGTGAAAAACAACTACTTTCCTGGCAAATACCACGCAGAACGTTGAATGATATTCACCTGAAAATCCATGCATACTTCCATATAATATCAATGGACATTGAATGCAAATGTTTCTTTCTGATAAGCTCGATTATGTTTAATTTATGTCGTGTTCACCTAACAATCCGCATACCGGTTTCAGGCTTCTTGGCCCCCATCAGTACGGAGTAGTCAACCAGCCAAAGGCCAAAGAACTCTGGCTGAAGTGCGACCTAACGTAAACAAACCATCATCGATCTTGTAACACCTATAGGTACGCCGGAAAAGATAAACTTTAACTGGCGGTACCTAGCGACAGAAAGAAACACTCGAAAATCTCCACCTCGATAGGTTTCTAAATAAAGATTCCTTCTCAGTAGGATGGCAAGCCCGTCTAGCATATAGTGAGAGATAAGTGCCATGTGAAGTGGAATGAATAGAAAAATCGAATTTAAACGGTTTTCTTCACATAAAGGATTCAATATAAAATTGAACCAGAGAAAGGTAGATCTCAGGTGAAAAACAACTACTTTCCTGGCAAATACCACGCAGAACGTTGAATGATATTCACCTGAAAATCCATGCATACTTCCATATAATATCAATGGACATTGAATGCAAATGTTTCTCTCTGATAAGCTCGATTATGTTTAATTTATGTCGTGTTCACCTAACAATCCGCATACCGGTTTCAGGCTTCTTGGCCCTCATCAGTACGGAGTAGTCAACCAGCCGAAGGTCAAAACAACTCTGGCTGAAGTGAGACACAACGTAAACAAACCATCATCGATCTTGTAACACCTATAGGTACGCCGGAAAAGATAAACTTTAACTGGCGGTACCTAGTGACAGAAAGAAACACTCCGAATTTTCAGGTGAATATCATTCAACGTTCTGCGTGGTATTTGCCAGGAAAGTAGTTGTTTTTCACCTGAGATCTACCTTTCTCTGGTTCAATTTTATATTGAATCCTTTATGTGAAGAAACCGTTTAAATCGATTTTCTATTCATTCCACTTCACTGGACTATCTCACTATATGCTAGACGAGCTTCACTACTGAGAAGAATCTTTATTTAGAAACCTATCGAGGTGGGAGATTTCGAAGTGTTCTTTCTGTCACTAGGTACCGCCAGTTAAAGTTTATCTTTCCGGCGTACCTATAGGTGTTACAAGATCGATGATGGTTTGTTTACGTTGTTCTCACTTCAGCCAGAGTTCTTTGACCTTTGGCTGGTTGACTTACTCCGTACTGATGAGGGCCAAAGCTGAAACCTATGCGGATTAGGTGAACACGACATAAATTAAACATAATCGAGCTTATCGAAAAAACATTTGCATTCAATGTCCATTGATATTATATGGAAGTATGCATGGATTTTCAGGTGAATATCATTCAACGTTCTGCGTGTATTTGCCAGGAAAGTAGTTGTTTTCACCTGAGATCTACCTTTCTCTGGTTCAATTTTATATTGAATCCTTTATGTGAAGAAAACCGTTTAAATTCGATTTTTCTATTCATTCCACTTCACATGGCACTTATCTCTCACTATATGCTAGACGGGCTTGCCACTCCTACTGAGAAGGAATCTTTTATTTAGAAACCTATCGAGGTGGGAGATTTTCGGAGTGTTTCTTTCTGTCACTAGGTACCGACAGTTAAAGTTTATCTTTTCCGGCGTACCTATAGGCGTTACAAGATCGATGATGGTTTGTTTACGTTGTGTCTCACTTCAGCCAGAGTTCTTTTGACCTTTGGCTGGTTGACTACTCCGTACTGATGAGGGCCAAGAAGCCTGAAACCGGTATGCGGATTGTTAGGTGAACACGACATAAATTAAACATAATCGAGCTTATCAGAAAGAAACATTTGCATTCAATGTCCATTGATATTATATGGAAGTATGCATGGATTTTCAGGTGAATATCATTCAACGTTCTGCGTGGTATTTGCCAGGAAAGTAGTTGCTTTTCACCTGAGATCTACCTTTCTCTGGTTCAATTTTATATTGAATCCTTTATGTGAAGAAAACCGTTTAAATTCGATTTTTCCAACTAAGTTCCTGTTCTAAAAACTCTATTTATTCTAGTATTTCATCCTCTTCAGGTTGAAACATTAAAACATGTGATTAATTTTACTTTTCAAGATATTCAAGTGATACATGTATGCTGAACATTGGGGATCTGTATTTTATGATGTAATTCTGCTGAACATTCTGCGAATATGGTGGATGTTTTATTGATTCTCTTCTTGATGAAAGTGACTTTTGATTATTCTTGTTCCATGATCCATTTATTTTGTTTCCTGATGGAGGTCTCAAGTTCTGTCGCCTTTTTATTTCCTTCATAGGGCTATTCTTTTTATACTGTATCTGAATGATTTGGATAACTCACCAGTACAGTCCTTTTTCACTATGTATGCAGATGATACTTCGCTGATCATCTCAGATAAATCAGACAATTTTCTGTCAGATAAATGCAATGAGACTTTTTTTAGTGTAAAGCATTGGTTCAGTGCAAATCTCCTTCATCTGAACACGGATGAAATACAATCAATTAGATTCCATAATCGTCAGAAAAGCTGTTCTGATGTGATAATATCTACAGAAATTTGTGATAACGTAAAAATTGTTCAACCAGTCAAGTTTCTGGGCCTTGAAGGGGATGAGTCACATCACTGTCAAACCTTTTGTCCAAATCAAATTTCTACTCATATCAATTTAGAAATCTCAAATATGTCTTAACAAGGACCAACTCCTAAAATTATATTATGCTCAATAGACTTTAGGCTAAGATATGGAGTACGCTTCTGGTGCCTATCCACCTCATCATTAGACTATTTCATTGCACAGAAACGCATTATACGCACTCTAGTTGGAACACCAAAACGCTCATCCTGTAGAGATCACTTCAAGAATATGTGTATGCTCACACTACCATCATTGTTATTTTTTGAATTTTGCATTTATGTACATATAAATCGCAGTAACTTCACACCGAATAATTCCAGATACGAATAAAAAACTTGCCAAAAATACCATTTTTATATACCTTTCTGTGGTACAGAAATTCATTACAATTATTCTAAAGCAATGGCTCCTCGGATTTACAATTCATTACCAGATAAAATTGAAAATTGCGAAACAATTTATGGCTTCAAAATAAAATGAAGGACTTTCTAGTGACAGAATGTTCCTTTTCTGTAGGAGAATATCTTCAAACTTATAATGCTACTTTCCTTCTATCTATAGATGTATGTTTCCTATTTAGTTTTGAGTTATTTGTAAGTATAATTCTTTCCAATTTAAATTTTATTCTACGCTATTCTACTCACCTGTATTGACGATCCAACATAATTTTCAATTGATATTATTATAGTAGTGATTAATATGTACTTTATGTGTGGAAAGTGCTTAAAAAAATCAAATTGCAATTATCCACTAATAATCCAACAGTGCCTGAGTTTCCACACATAGAGTACGTATCAATCACTGCTATGTCGTGGAGAGCCTGCTTCAAAACTTGTTATGAATTTTTGAAAAACGCAGACTTTTTTCGGTTTTTCCGTTTTTTTGTTACTAATAATCTGATCGAGTCGTGTTTGGGAACATTTTCTTTGCATTTGGATTCTCTACAATTCGTCTTTCGAAAGTTTCGAGATTGCTTTATTAGTTTTCAAGTTAGAAATAAAAAACGACAAGAAATTAAAAAAATGCTTTTCAATGTTTTTAACAAATTAAGCAATGACAATTGGAGTAGGGAAACATAACAGGATATAACTACAGAACGTCTTCCGTATGATGGCACAGTCCATTTCCTGGTATTTTTTTCATGAACAAATCTCTATTGATTGGTCTAATTGAAAAGTTTCGACTCTACTCTTCAATTTTATTCATGTGTCCTTTTTATATGTATTTTTTTTGCCTTTTTAAATTTTTTAGGTTTCTATATCTTTCTTCCAATATGAAGTCATCCGATTTTTTTCGTAATTGTCTGTATTTTTTATTTCATTCATAAACTCAACTAGATTTATACATAGATAGATTGGTAGGTAACGGTATGAAGATTTGCCAGTAAGAGCGAATCCTCACTCTCATTGATCCCGCTGATTACTCGTAAAGAAAGTTTAGATTCTTGCAAATAACTAGATATCATTCTCTGGGTTCCGAACAACCACTGTTTCGAATGGTGAATGTCTGGCTCTGTCTCAACATACGATTTTTAAGTATCAGGATGCAATCAGTTGAACCCGAGTATAGGATTGCAGTAATTTATCAATAAATCTTTCCATTTGATTTCCTGTTGAAAGTACAATGTTAACTAGACCATTGTTGATATCTTTCTATGATATATTGATGTTATAATTATAAACTAACAACAGAAAGATTAATATGCAACCCATGGTTTAATGCAATCGTTTCTCTTTCCTCTTTTTATCCTACAGAATCAGACTGAGTCACTCCTAATATCACATGTGGATTCATTCGCGACTTATAATTTTTCAGTTCTGCTAGAGATATAGATATTTATCAACGCTATCAAAATTCACTTGCAAGATTTGACCTAAACTAACAAGTGAAACTAAATAAAAGCTTTTCAAAAATCTGAAAAAAATGCAGTTTTTATTTCAGTTATTCAATCAATTCATGAATCTGTTTCCTTGATAAACTTCTGATGTGTTCATTTATGTTAATCTTAAATTTGTTCAATGTTTTTGTTTGTTTAAAGGTGAAGGATATAATGATCGAGTATGGATATTCATGATTTTTTTTTTCAGATATTGGTACCTGCCGAAAAATGTCGGGGATATTCAGTTTCATGGATGGCTACGGGGACTTCATGGAAACTCATATGGGTGAGTAATCTAATATGTATCTAATCCATTTTGAAATTAGGATTATCAAATATAAAATTCCATCTTTCCTAGGTACTAATAGGTGAGTTATTTTCCTGCAAGCCTATTATTTGCAATAATTCTCGAAAACAAAATGAAATGGATCAGTTATATTGGTGAGACACCAATACCGTTGGAAGTGCGCCAGGATGATCATCGAGGTTATATTAAGAATCGACAGATTCAAAATTATCACAACAAATTTTGAAATCCCATGGCGACCTCATGCTAGAATGGAATAAAACGGTAATTCTAGCTGAAGAACTCCATAACAAGAGGAGAAAACTGGAAGAATCCGCCTTCATTCTACTATCTGGTGAAAACTGTATATCAACAAATTTTTCTGAAATGAATCACATGTGAAAACCCTTCCTGGAATATCTTGCATTTGGCAGAGCGATAATGGATTGAATCCATTATCCGGACAACACCCCATACATCAAATGAACAAGACAATGTCCCATCATCCTTTCGACTCTTTCAACATTAATAAAAAAATATCACGTTCGAAATATTTTTGAAAACGGGAACGGATAGGTACAGTTCCCGAAAGAGAAGTGTCTTTCAATTCAATAATTTTTTCTGAATGGCAAAACTTAAAATACGACAAATGACTAATTAATCTAATATTTTTCTGTTCGTGAAAAATAATTTGGTGTACGCAGTGACTTCTCGAGAGTAATATCATGAGTACTAGGGGTTTTATCGAGTGCTAGGTGTTTTATTGCTTGATATTTTTTTTTCAATTTTCGCGAAATAATTTTGCCTGGAAATTTTACAGAGTGCGATTTGCGGTCTTATTATCTGATTAAACCACAAACAAAGCTTGAGTGGTTTAATCTTTGATAATAAGGCCCAAATTGCACAGTTGAATTTCCTAGAGGCAAAATGCTTGAGGAAAATAAAAAAATGCGTAAATCTAGCACGAATATTTTAGAATATTTTAGAGGCAAAATGCTTGAGGAAAAAAAAATTACCAGAATTCATTGTTATATTATAATGTTTAACGGGGAAACTTACAACAATTCTTTTTGATCCATAATCGAAGGAATCGTGTCCGAATAATTACCGTTACTGAATGCTCTCTCTCACAGATTTATTCATGCATAATGATCATTCACTGCTATGGAACCTGAAATATATATAAAAAAATAAATGTTTGTATCTGGAACAGATTTTAAAAAAAGCCTTGGTATGGGATCGAACCTGAGCCTACCGCGCGATAGACTATCATGCTAACCACTGCTCTACCTGAACTTCTATTGAAATACAGAAAATGACACAATTAAATTATTCATTGCCTTACTTGAAAAACTGAGACTTTCTAACATGCTGAAAAGGTATATTTGACTTTAAATATCAAATCCCTGTATGTAGTGAGTTGAAAATCATTCATTCCATCAATTCTGCATTTTAGATTTCCCCACGTAGGAATTGAATGCGTTAACATTTAATTCTGGCAGGATCAAGTATAGTTGTCACACAGACTCGTATATAATAGAAAGAGACACAGAGAGAGAGAGAGAGAGAGAGAGAGAGAGAAAGAGAGAGAGAGAGAGAGAGAAAGATCGCATGAAGGGGATATAACGCTTTTTTCGTGACGATTTCTACCAGTCAACACCTACCACAAGCCGCGAAAAGGAACTTCGTTCCAAAATATCCACTGGTGGGAATCGAACCCCAGCCTTTCGCGTGATAGTCTGGTTACCTAACCACTACTTCACCACAACCTCACGTGACTTTATGAATATATTGCAATTGAATTGACAACCAGAAGCACATTTAACGGTTATATTTGAATTCCTATATCAAATCGCTGTATGTGGTGAGCTCAAAATCACCTATTTAATGAATTTCGCATTCGCTGTTCCCTTGTAGGAATTAAATGCGTCGACATATAATTTTGACGTGAAAATAGTGTCAATCATTCAGCAATTCTAGAGACATGTACACATTGATAAGCAAAATAAAAGCCCTCATAGATGTTCTTACTCCTGCAGCATCTGAAAAAACTAAATAACGATCAATCAAATATCATCATGGTGAAAGAGCAGTATATGTCAGAGATTATAGGGGTAAATTTTATATGTATTATAGTGCATGCACCGCTACCAAAGTGGTAATTTTGATGATGGGTATTTTGAAAGTGGAAAACTTGAAATATTTATATATATATATATATATATATATATATATATATATATATATATATATATATATATATATATATATATAAAAGAGTTAGGAGATTGTGGCATTGCAGACAAATTTTTAAATTCCAGAAAAAATATCTTTGAGCAGGATTCGAACCCACGACCTTAGGATTACTAGTCTCATGCTCTACCAACTGAGCTATCAAAAATCCTGGATTCAACATCTGCATTTCGCGATACCGTTTTGTCCCAGAATTTAATGTTAGGTGTTGAAATATGGAAGAACAGAATTCACCTATCGCCGACGCTTCAGTCGATGTTCAGGCGGCTCTGATCTTTGGCCACTGAGAACTAGATTATTTTTGCCAAATCTAATTACAAGAGTGATAATTTCCAATGTCTGTGAATATATAGAAAATTTTAATTAGATTTGGCAAGAATAATCTAGTTCTCAGTGCTGCCTGAACAGCGACTGATGCCGGCGACGTCGGCGATAGGTGAAATCTGTTCTTGATGACCATTGACAGAACACGCATATTTTTACTTTCCATGTTTCAACAACTAACATTAAGTTCTGGGATAGAACGCTATCGCGAAATGCAAATTTTGAATCCAGGATCTTTGATAGCTCAGTTGGTAGAGTATAGGACTAGTCATCCCAAGGTCCTGGGTTCGAATCCTGCTCGAAGATGGTTTTTTTCTGGAGTTTAAAAATTTGTCTGCAATGCCACAACTTCCTTAGTATTTTCTATATAGTCACAGACATTGAAAAGTATCAACCATATATATATATATATATATATAAATATATATTTTTTTTTTCTTCAGTTTTCTGCCACATATATATTTTCTTCAATTTCTCGGAATAAAGGTCTGATTCAGTCAATTCATATAATTTCTCTTAACTACGTTTCAGGTTAAAACACTTAAATCAAAAATATGGAGGTTGAGACATATTAAACACAATATTGAAATGTATGCACTGAAATAATTCCTCAAAAACATATGGTTTGAAATATAACACGTTATTTAACTCAATATGAAAATATCTGTACCATTTATGAGTATTCACTCACAAATTATATTACTTGAATTCTGCGTTCGCATCGTACGAACGTTATCGTGTGTGACTGCGTCGAAGTTATCGAGAATGGTATGTTTATCTTTCACGCATTTTTACCCTCTTCATAAGTACACCGGATTGTTTATAATGAGTTCTAGTATATAAGCGTATTTTTTTGGCAGCATGTGAAGATCAGTTTTCACTATTATTACTATAAAAAAAGTTAAAAAAGATTGTTATAAATCTGGCTTGAGTTTTGAAGCTTGCTCACCCAAAATTCAGGAAAAATAATATAGAAATAATCAAGAATATATTGAAAGGAAATAATTACCCCAGCCACTTTGCAGAAAAAACAATAAAAAAACTAATACTTGCGATCTACAATAAAAATGATAATGGAGTAAAGGAAACAGCAAAATACATACCTTCACCATACATAGACAAACTATCGAATAAAATTAATGAAACAATGGAAAAACACATTATAACTATTCCACACCGACTGAAAAATACGAGCAAAACCAGTTAATCAAAATACCAAAAAACGAACAAACTCATACAGTATATAGAATACCGTGTAAAGACTGTCAAAGTACCTATATAGGTCAAACAAAACAATATTTGCAGAAACGAGTTCAAACCCACAAATACTCAAAAACCGACATTACAGCCTTATCCAAATACGAAAAATATAATCAACATAAGTTTGACACTAACAACGTTGAAATTTTGACCAAAGAAAGGAATCCAAGTGTAAGAACATTCCATGAAATGATACATATTAAAAAAAACAATAGCATTAACAATAGAAATGATATCAAAAACTTGATCCAGATTTATAACAACCTTTTTTAACTTTATTTAAAGTAATAACAATGAAAACTGATCTTTACATGCTGCCAAAAACATACAGTTCGGCTCATATACTAGAATCAATATAAACAATTCGGTGATCTTATGAAGAGGCTTAAAATGCATGAAAGATAAACAAACCATTTTCGATAACTTCGACGCAGTCACACACCTACAATAACGTTCGTACGATGCGAACGCAGAATTCAAATAATATAATTTGTAAGTGAATACTCATAAATGTTACAGATATTTTTATATTGAGTTGAATAACGTGTTATATTCCGAACCATATGTTTTTAAATAATTATTTTAGTGGATACATTTCAATATTGTGTTGAGTTAAATGTGTCTCAAACTCCATATTTTTAATTTTAGTGTTTTAACCTGATGATGACAAATACCATGTCGAAACGTAGTCAAGAAAAATTATATGTAACTCTCATAGTAAAGGTGAAGAGAAAACTGGAACCATAATTCCAAATATCACCTCTCAGATTGAGATACCTTCCACTAGGCTTATGAATAAATCTCTCAAACAGAATGAAGCATCTTTGCGTCTTAATTTATAAACGAAGATATTTAAGTAAGACTATTGAGGACGACGGAAGCGTAATGTCTGCAAACTTAATAAAATATTTGTAGTATTTTATATTCACGAGTATTTCTACTTACGATTCAAGATTCTTCTAGAAACTAATATATTATACCCGTACATTGACACCATGTCAATTTATCGTTTACCTGTACTGCTCATTATATATTTTTGAGGAAAAACAATATAACGCTCGTGTTGTTTATGAACCGTCAAAGTTGATTGGTATGACGTTCGATAGGAATGTGTTCCCACTTACTATGTTTTTTACTCAATTATCTTCACGTTCTATTATCTTCACGTTCTGAACACCAAGATAACGGATCACTGCACATTGATAGTACAGGTTACAACTCCCGAAAAAAATTCCACACATAAACAATCGCGAACAAAAAAAATACTCAACAAACAAAACCTACAGCAATCCTTACAAAACCCTATTTGGCAGTTTATGACAGCAGAAATGTCAATGAAGCTATAGAAATACTCATAAATATTCTCAAACAGCATATTGAAACCAGCACTGAACTAATCAAACTGATAAACAACAACATCAAGAGAAAAGATTTGATAACTGATGACAGTAAATAAAAAAAATTAACTTTTCAAAAACATGAAACATAACCAAGCAACTGAAAATACAGAAAAATTTAAAAATACCGAAACATACTGAAAACTTATTGAGAAAACTGAATTCAACCATCTTCAAAATGAAATCAACAATAATAGTAATGATTCCAATAATAACAGTTTGAATCAATTCACTATTAAAAATAAGAGAAAAATGTACATCAAAGAAATGGAAAATGAGAAGGGGATCCATCTGAAAAATGATGTTTTGATAGGAAACTCCTTCAATGAATATTTTTCAAATATTGGGTAGAAACTAGCCCAAAACATACCCAATACACAAACAACCAATGTTAAAAACAACAGACAAATAAACTCATTCGTTATTTTAGAAACAGATAAACAAGAAATGCGCCAAACAATATTAGGTCTCGAAAATAAAAAAGGCCCTGGTAAAGGCAACCTTACTGCTGAGGTACTCGAATATATAGTTGATGAAATCATCCCTCCATTATTTTACGAAACCAACTGGGTAATACGAGACGGATTGTAAAATTCTTAGATAAATACAAGATTCTCTCTGACAGGCAATTTGGTTTTCGAGAGAGGAGATCAACTGAAGACACAAAAGAGCACATAACAACGGAAATAGCAAAATCCATCGATGAGAAATCAACAGCACTCTGTTTCTTTATTGATCTCAGGAAAGCTTTCGATACCATTAGCCATAACCTACTCCTGGAAGTGCTAGAGAATGCTGGATATAGAGGAACAGCTCATAATCTATTGAAAAGTTATTATGTCACTCAGGGATCTGTTCTCGGTCCAACACTATTTAACATGACGTCCTCAAAATTGAATGTATCGGGAAATATTGTGAGTTTTGCTGATGATTCGGCTATTTTTTACAAAGGTAACAGCTGTGACATCCTGGAAATTCTGGTTCAGAATGACCCACCAAGTATTTTCAAATTCTTTGCTAGTAGGCTCTTTCTATCAACGTTGATAAAACTCACTACGTATCTCTCACATCCTACTCACGATACCTGATCCAATATTCCAACTTGTCAATTTCTGTTGGAGATAAAATCATAGAAATATCTTCACGTCCAAAAAAAAATATCTTGGTGTTTTCTTAGATAGCCATCTGAACTGGAAATCACATAACGGATACACTATAAAAAAATAAGATCCATTCTTCACAGGTTTTCTCGAATATCCTTCTACTGACACAAGTGAGAATATTATATTTTGCACTTGTGGAAAGTCATATCCGGTATGCTATAGGCGCTTGGGGTGATGCCATGGACAATAGAATATCCAAACTAGAAATAATCCAAAAATCAGCACCGTAATTATGTCTCAAAAAACCATACAGACATGGAACTGAAGAGTAATACGAAGAAACTGAAATCATGGATATTCGGATATTATTCTTTCTGGAATGGATCTTCCTGAGACCTAGATTAGAAAAACACCAGTATATAGACCTGAAAAACACCTTCCAGCCTAGAGATTCTAAAAAAAGCACTATTGTTTAATTCAAGACTTTGTATCAAAAATTCATCTTCTTCATGACACCAGATTCCACATGTTATTGTATACCCTCTTTTCTATTGTACAAAATGTAAAAAAAATAAAAATTATTTCTGCGCCATCAAAAACATATTTCAATTACTTGTAAAAAATATATCTTCATATTTTTTCTTGAAAAATGTTTACCCACACGCAAGGCTTGCCTTTTGTGGGATTTCTCTTGTTTATTCAGGAAACTGAAAGATAAAATGTTGCTTATACTTGATGCATCTGTAAACGTAATGAATGAAATGAATAAACATTATCATTATTATTATTGTTATAGTCCATAATTACAAGTATATAGTTTCATCGTGGAAAAAATGCGAAATTATATTATGTATGGTTATGATAATATTCTGTACCACGGGAAAGGTGGAAAAAAAGTATAGTTTGTTTTCATATAGATCCCAAATGTTCAAAAATGTCTGAAACTATTGTGAATGGATTGTCTATGATGTTTCACATATATATTTATCAAATGGGGTATACAACTCCGAAAATCTCACTGTAATGAGATAGTAAATGGTGCAATTGATTTTTCACCCACCGTATATTCTCAATTTGGGCGACCTGTAATACTATAGTGCCCTTCGAACAAGTAGACGTGAGTATTTCTCTTTTGACCACTTTCCCTTTCATTCGAAAATATAATTATAGTAAAAAAAAGACATTACAAACATTGCCAAAGATGCTTGCATAATGACTATTTGAGTGCAGTATGAAATGCATCGTTAGACTAATAACTCTTCGACATGTTGTCATTAATATGTGTTTATGATTATATAATCATTTGTTGATATTGAGAAATATCGTAAAGGTTGATTGATACCGGCGGTCTTTCGTGATTGCCATGCAGTGTCGAAAAGTTTATTTGTCTCCTCATTATTTAATTCAATGAGGGGATACCATGATGAAAACAAATCGGCCACAACTGGTGTCGGCCTGTTTTGGGGTCAGTTATAGAATATTATGACTGAAAATTGTCTGCGGAACTTGATTCGTTCATCTAATATGAGAGGAAAATATTGGCCCAAAAGGAAAACAAAAAAATTAAATTCGGTTTTCGACCCGTATGTTTGTATGTCCGCAATTTTGTCGAATACTGTCTGAACGATTTCAACGCAACTTTTTGCATAGTGATCGTACAGACCCAGGAAGAACATTAGCTTATGGTTGTACACAGGGTGTAATATAACCTCTTGCACACCCGTGAATGATGAGTGTATAATGCCATTTTAAAAACGAATTACAGTGGTTAAAAATCTGAAATAAAACACGTTTTGTTCTTTGTAAAATTCAACAAAATTTTTGATACTCCCACCTGCCTAATTTCAGGAGGCTACTCAGAGGAAAACTGTGGCAATTGCCGAATGCAATGAACATTTAACTGGACCTTTGAATAATGTAGAATGTTGAACTGATTATGCGGTCAATGCATAAATTGCATGCTGCCTGAGAAAGATATTCAACTTCAAAGTGAAGAAAACAACTAACCTTGTTATATCCAAACTGGTGATAAAGTCAGAACTAATTGACTTCATACTCTGCTTTGGTTAATTAAAAAAAAAAAAACCTTAATTTTAAAAATAATATCACACAATTGTAGTGATTAAGACATTCAGAACAAGTGAACTTAACACTGTTGCCAAGCAAGATTATCGCATGCATGGTTCACAAAGCTGTCTACGAACGAAAGTTTGTTAGATTCTACTAGTAATTTCTGATTGGCTGGTGAATGAATGATTCCAATCAACAACTAATCAGAAAACAGTACGCGATGTGCACGAGTATCAATTTGAACATTATTTATTGTCTTTGTCTCTTGAAAAATTTGCCATTCTATCAGAAAATAATTTATATTATATACACATACATATATACAATGTATCTGGGGATGAGATCTAAGCCGGTAATCAGACTACTCCCACATATACATACCTTAATGGCATAAAGTTGTAGGGTAATGTAACCACTTACCAAATACTGGAAAATATGTCGGATATCAAAAAATCAAACAGGTAAACCAGTACTGCAGCACTCGTTATACTCGTTAGTCAGCCGATTCAGTTAGATAGATGTAATTCTATTATTTTTTACACGCTTTATATTAGCTTCACTTGTATGTTTGTTTGTATGTTTGTTTGTTTGTTTGTAACCGACTCTTTTGGGCGCGATTTTGACCCACTTCCAGACGTCCGAATGATTTGAAATTTGGCAGGTGTACATAATTCCGGTGTCAATGTATTGAAAAATATTTGTGTGAAGAAAAAACAAAATGGCGGCTCCAATGGCGTACGAGTTTTGTGATTATTGTCCGATTCGCTTCAAAATTGGTATCCACGAATTTTTGTGGTCGGAGATCATGATTATTTTGACAAAATTGGAAAATTCAAGATATCAGCTCCAAAATGGAGGACGAGTTTTGTGATTATGGTCTGATTCTATTCAAAATTGGTATGTGGGGGATTTTGGGGTCGAATATTATGATTATTTTGTAAAAATTGGAAAATTCAGGATATCAGCTCCAAAATGGAGGACGAGTTTTGTGATTATGGTCTGATTCTATTCAAAATTTGGTATGTGGGGGTTTTTGGGGTCGAGATCATGATTCTTTTGTCAAAATTGAAAAATTCAGATAGCGGCCTCAGAATGGCGGCCGAGTTCTGTGATTTTGGTCTGATTCTATTCAAAATTGGTATGTAGGGGTTTTTGGGGTCGAATATTATGATTTCTTTTGTGAAAATTGGAAAATTCAATGAGGCGGCTTTAAAATGGCGGTCGAGTTTTGTGATTATGGTCTGATTCTATTCAAAATTGGTATGTGAGGGTTTTTGGGGTCGGAGATTATAATTACCTAATTTGATGAGATCATTTCATTTTTTAATTCGCAAAAAAATTATAAAAATTATAGTTTAAAAAAAACTAAAAAAACACGCTTTTATAAATAAACCACACTAAAAAGTAGAAAATAAATAATAGTTTGAAAAAACTAAAAAACACGCTTTTATAGAAAATCAGACTGAAAAAATAGAAAATAAGGAAAAAAATTATTTTATTTAAAAAAAAGCGTGGGGTGCATGGTATCAATAATTATATAGTGAATTACACACCGAGGCGATACCATGCACCCCACGCTTCTTTTAAAATAAAATATTTTTTTTCTTATTTTCTATTTTTTTAGTCTGGTTTTCTATAAAAGCGTGTTTTTTAGTTTTTTCAAACTATTATTTATTCTAAGTTACATTCAGTCTTCAAACAACTACAACATGTACAAGTTATTAAAATTCACACTGATGAGTTTTTCAATAAGTTTTGCAAAGTAAATTAAAAGAAAAAAAATCAACAGTAACATAGAAGCTTCAGAGAAACGACGTGAACTATATATACCGATGTCTAGACATGGGAAATTATCAGAACTTCAAGAAACACGATTTCTAGCAGCAAACTTCAACAAAGTCAACAGTTATAAATAAATGAATTATTATTATTGCGGGATTTGAAAGAGTAATTGGTATGAATAAAAATTAAAAAATTTGCTTCATGAATAATTGGGACTGAATCAAGAAAAGTTTTTAGTGAGTGTTACTACAGGCAGAAGTATACAGTGTGAGATATATTTCCTCTCTTTCTCTTCTATGTTGTGTAACAAGGTTTTATATTTTCAACATTCAAAATTCGATACTTCACATTCTTCAAAAGCTAATTATCATACATTTTATATGTATTGATAGTTTTCTCATGATGCATTGTTATTACACCATGAAATTTTATTTCATTTCTATGTTCATATTTGTAAATTTAACACAGTTCTAGTATCGAGGGAATTTTTAACAATTACTGTTTAAGTTATTTAAACAATTACAAGGATAATGGTTTCAACCCAGCAATTGAATTTAAGCGCATTAAATAAATTTCTATATTATATTGATGAAGTATAAACTGATAGTAGCTGATATTATTATGATTGACTATGAGCTACTATTGAGCACTATTACTGAAAAGATATTGATTACTGCATTGGTTTTATTGAGCATTATAATTGAAGAGTTATTGATTACTGAAACGGTTTATTGACATTAGTATACCCATATTTTCTGGTAATATTCTACGCATATGATTGAAATGGATTATGAGTTATGGATTTTTTTATGTAATAAGATCGGACTCAATCATATTTTCAACTACAACCTATTAGTATTTTTTCTTCTTTGAAAAGCTTCGAGAAATGAGGGAGTAAAAAGACGGATCTTGCAATCTTATATTGAGTGATTTGATTGAATAGACCGCTCTTCATTTCAAATCAAGTTGTACAGTATTTTGCTGTTCGACACTCAGTATAGAACCTCCAGAGACTTTCGAAATTACACTATTGTACTGTCAATGGTGAGCAAGTGACTATAAATTAATATCGAATAGAGTGACCCAATATAAAATAAGAACCTTGCATTATGTTAGAATCACTGAAAGGGTACAGAAACAGAAATTAGGGTTTTTTAAAGTGTTTTTTCATCAAAGTTATCCAAACGGTTCGACAATTGACTTTAAGAAGTGGGATTTTTAATTCTACCATTGTATAGGTCAAAGTTTTCAGTGTTACGGGAGTGGTGTGTTCATTCATAACACCCTGTATATAGCTGAAATGCTCTCAGGGGTGGCATTTCTTCTAACAACACCATATAGATGGGCGTACTACTAGAAATCCTGAACTGCTAGTCCATATCAATCCATTCTTCAATATTGATTGTGAATAGGTCACGTATTTCACATTCAGCTTGAAAGTTGCGGGAAAACCCAGAATAAAAACCTGCAACACCACCATAACTCAATTATCTTACATAATTCAAAACTATTCACATATCATCTATCTAACGATGCAGTAGATGCTTCCTGATGATAATATTGTGCTCTTCATTGATTTCTGTTTCTTCAAATTTGAAAGTATGTTGCTGACGTCAAAATAAAAAAAAAGTTCCCATAAACATATGTCCGCAAGTTATTCGTTTCTGAGATGCAGGGTGTCGAAGTTAAATTCTTATTTTTATTTTTTGTCAATACATTTCAGAATAATTGTGATATTCGAGTTAGGTTTGGTATTTGAAAGTATTTTTAACCGACCCGTATATTTTTTTTATGTAGGATCACGCATAACTTTTTACTGTGACGTTCGATTCCGATAATTCTTTTTCAGTGGATAGGGTGTACTTTGAAGTTGGTCCCATTCGGATTTGAATGATGAAATCCACCCCTAAGGGTAGCAAAATGAAGGATATTGATCACTCACCCTCTGAATTGTGGTCCGTTAACCGATTCTATCAGGCATAACTTTGTGCTGGGTTCTTTGATTTGGATGATTCTTCTTCAAGTGGATAGGGTATACCTCGTTGTTGATCATATTTGGATTTCGAATGGAATTATCCACCCTAACGGGTAGAAAAATAGGAAATAATTGATTTTTCACTTGTGAACATTGGCACACATATGTAGTTGACAATGACAGATCGCTAATGTCATTATTTTTGTTCTACATCCGTCACAATCATTATATTCTATGAGAGGATGGAATGATATACAAAGTAATGAAATAAACTAACCAGAACAACAAAAATAATTTATATAACAACAAATAGTGAAAGTAGATAATCATATTATTTAACTGGTAATAGTTGAAGTAAGGTGGGTAAGTAAGTATTTTGGAAGTAATCAAAAAACAAGTAGATAGTAATTAGGAGATTTCAGCCACAAAAAAATTAAATATAAAAACTTTTTAACAAAAAATCAAACCGACGAAATACGGAACTGAAAAGTAAAAAATAAAATAAACCTTCTTAGTCTCAATAACTGAGTTCCTAAACTAATGTAAGTAACTGATTTTGAGTCGTCGCCAAACGAACAATCAACAAAGAGTTACTTCAAAAAAATTATCAGAATTTCACCGCGCAACTCGATGCCATCATTTTACGCCTTATCTGATTCATTTGCTTGTTTGTTTGCTGCCGACTCAAAATAAGTTACTTACAATAGTACAGGAGCTTAGTTATTGAGACGAAGAAATTTTACTTTATTTTTCACTTCTCATTTCCGTATTTCGTCGGTTTAAGTTTTTGTTAAAAAGTTTTTTCAATGACAAAATCAAATTTGATGTTTGTCTCTTTCGTGGAGGTGGCGCTACCTACATGCCCTTTCAGTCATTTGAAATGCCATAACTTTTTTGAACGTACCTGTTTCACGTTTTCTAGTGGAAAAATCTATTCTCCTAACATTTTTGTTCAAGAAATATATTCCTGGTGGAGGTCGCTGCGAGCAACTGTTTTCGAGTTATTGGGATTTGAAATAATCGATGCATTTGGATTATTTTCGTGGGGCTCGCCTCTAAGTAGTAAATATCGGAAAAGATACGCCAATACATTAGTCTTCTTTCATTTAATGGTTTTTCACATTCAAGACTCGAATGTAGTGAAAAAAATTGTCTTGTTTTTTGTAACATAGTTTTTTGAAATCTTTTCTGATTTAAATAATAACATTCGCATCAGTACAGTACAGTACAGTCATGCCCTTTCATTCCGTTCTTGTGACAGTAAAGTTGTTTTCTGTATTTGCTTTCCAATCTTCTCCAAATGGCATCATACACGAAAAGCAAAATGGCTTATATGATTCACATATACGGTCTTGCTGATGGCAATTGCTACGAGGCTAGAAGTATTTATGATGAAAGATTCCCTAATCATCGAGCGCCGAATCACCAAACATTCAGAAACCTTTTTCAGCGGGTTATGGTGTCTGGATACTTTGAAAAAGCTCCAGGGGCAGGCAGACCGTTGACTACTAAGATACTACTTACTTCTACACGTACTTAAGAGACACCCATATTTCCATCCCATCTCTTCATTCAATTTCCAACACTTATTGTCATTGAGTTAACTGACAATGTATCTACCATCAGTTCTCATCCTTACTCGATCTCCTGCCATAAGCCGTAAAATTTTGAATAGGGAGTTCATTCTAGAGAAACATAAAAGTCATACTAATCCAGCCCTCATCTACGACACCATTGAAATATTTTTATTTTTCATATAAAGTTTTTGTGATGGGCACACATTTTGTTATTTTTGTATTTATTCCATGAGAGATAAATTTTTTTGTATTGTTATAGTATTCTAATAATAATTTTTTTTCACAGACCCCAGAACGAAAGACTGGTTTTTGTCTGGAAAACTTGGACATTTGATAGTGATTTTGGCGACTTATGTCTATTTCTGTACCAAAGCTGGACCAAAGTTCATGAAGGACAAGAAGCCCTACGACTTGAAGAGGACCATTCAAATTTATAACTTATTTCAAGTTTTTGCTAGTTTATACATGGTGCACGAGGTGAGATTTGAGTTCCGATCATTCTTTCATCATACCAACAAACCATTCAGAAGTTAAACAGGGTCAGTCTGTCTGTTCCATCATTTATCACAGACCACACCATTCAATCTCGGAAGTCTATTTTTTTTATTATTTCAGAGTTTGAACCCAAAACATTCCAATTATTATGTATTGTTGATGTGTATATCGAAATAATTAATTGGGGCCGATATGAAGGGTGTAATTTGTAGCACTACCACTAATAGTTCATTAAAAAAATATATTTCTTTTATGAAAAAATTACAGAATGTTGTTAATATGCGAGAAAAAATAATCTATTTTCATCACAATATTGCTGGAACGTTTAAACTGCCAAGCCACCTCTCTCAGTCTTTCAGAACATAATTATATCTCAGTTTACTTTGAATTATGACAGCGTGGAGCTAAGTTAGTGGATAAGTGATGCATAACAATGTTTTATTTCTCACGGGACTGCAACATGTTGAAATAGACATTATATTGTTACTTACGTGATATAGAAATAGATTGTTGTGAAATTCATATACAGGGTGTAATCTAACCTCTTGCACATCCGTGAGTGTATAATGGTATTTTATAACGGAGAAACGAGGTTAAAAATCTGTTTTGTTTTCGAAAACAAATTTGTTTTTTGTAATATTTGACAAAATTTTGGGTAGCGCCACCCGTCTATTTTCAGGTGACACCCTCAGAGGAAAACTTTAGCAAATTGTCGAATGCAGGCTGCCTGAGATATATATTCAGTTTCAATGTGAAGATAACAACAAACCTTGTTACATCCAAACTGGTGATAAAGTCAGAACTAGTTGACTTCATAGTTTGTTTGAGGCATATTATTATCACAGTATGGAGTCAACTAGTTCTGACTTTATCACCAGTTTGGATAAAATGAGGTTAGTTGTTTTCTTTACTTTGAAATTGAATATGTATCCCAGGCATATATCAATGTATACATTTACCACACAATCAGTTCAACATTCTACATTATTCAAATATCGAGTTGAATATTTATTGCATTCGGCAATTGCCAAAGTTTTCCTTTCAGTAGGTCACCTGAAATCAGACGGGTGGCGCTACCCACAATTTTGTCGAATTTTAGAAAGAACAAAACATGTTTTCAATATTTTTTTCAAATACTCAACCTTCGTAATTCGTTATAAAATGGCATAATACACTCGTCATTCACGGGTGTGCAAGAGGTTATATTACGTAAGAGTCGCCCAAATCCCCCCCAAAAAATAAACGGTGTCGCGGACAATGTGATTGGTAGATTTTAGAATTTATTCATTGGTGTTGATATTTTCATCGAGAAACAAACAGCATTTATATTTCTGTATAAATCTCTAATTCTTCTTTCAAGTTGGAAAAGCAGTGAAATCTCCCAAATTAGTTCTTTCCGTTCGATTTGACTTTTTAATTCCATGAAGATATCAAAGAAATGAGATTGTAGACCCAAAATCTCACTCTTTTATTTAACAAAAACACACACGGATATTGACTGTAATAACTTGAGTTACAATTTCAATATCATTAAAAAAAAATAACTGATTTATCAGACAACTTACTCACAAATATACAGGCTGCTACTACAAATTCATGGAGCATTTGTTGTCATGGGTTTCTGTTTGCGGCTGCCTAGATATCAATAATATATAGAACATGAAACCAAAAAAAAAAGTGAATAATTGCCTCTTATTGATACTATAATTTTTACAGTGTTATTGTTTTTAAAAATTTAGTTTTGCCCTTTACTTTGCGCTTTTGACCTAAATAGTTGTGACTGCCTAGAAGAATTCAAGAAATAATAAAATAGACTCGTGCATTTCATAATGATAATAAAAAAATAATCTACCGATTCCTTGACGGTAGCAGGAGTGCTGAAGAGGCAGTTAGTCTGATTACCAAGTTAAACAACGGGTTAATTCTTGTTCTCGTTCCTAAAAATATGTGCGATAGATCATTCGATTCGGAATTACGTCTAGAAAAATGTATCACGTGATAAAAGTTTATCAAAGTTTTATATTTTGTTTGTTATAATTTTTTCAAATGAACAAAAAATTAAATTTAAAAAAAAATTATTTGTTACAAATGTCTTAAAGTGTTTTCATCCAACAATGCGTCAATTGTTAAGAAATTATTCATAAAGAAATAGACAAGTATATTATTTTTTTTATAATTTCTTACCATTTTATTGTCAGGACAAAATGATGATTGAAAAGAAAAATCCTAAATAATTTGTTTTATTGTTCATATATAATAGTTTTTTCATATTTAGTTTGTTCAAATGATTAATTGAGATTTTTTTTTCTCTTCAGAAATCACAATTGGAATTTCTCTAGAAGTTAACAAAAAAAAAAATTCAATCAATAATTTCATTGTATATTAAGTTAACAATTTGTTATAAACAATTTGTCACCCTCGGTTTATTTTTTTCCTGGACGTAAAAAAAATAAAAAAATAGCAATATATAACAAATTACTGAAAAAAATTGTAATATTTAAAATGTTATGAAAAATTTAAGACAACTTTCACACAACTCAATAAACAATTGAATTAATGATATAAAAAATTTTTTGTTAACCCATAGAGAAATACCAATTATAATTTTTGAAGAGAAAAAATGTCTTGATTAATTATTTAAACAAACGAAATATAGAAAAAAACTATTATAAACAATTAAAATGTATTTGAGTTTTTTTTTCTGAATCATCATTTTGTCTTGACAATAAAATGGTAGGAAATTATAAAAAAAAATTATACTTGTCTATTTGTTTCTGAACAATTTCTTAACAAATGAAATACCCATTTTTTTTCCTACGTTAATGCCATTGTTAGATGCAAAAACAGGTTTATAATAACATTTGTCAACAACAATTTTTAACATTTTTTTAATATTAAATTTTTGTTCATTTGAAAAAATTATAACAAACAAAATATAAAACTTCAATGAACTTTTATCACGTGATCTTATTGAGGATATATATATATATATATATATATATATATATATATATATATATATATATATATATATATAAAAGAAGGGCTTCAAGAAGCAAACAAATCATAGGTCAATTATTCAAACTTTTATGTCGACTTTATTAAAAACAGAGATTGTATAAAAATTGGTTAATTAACAATCGAATAACTTTTTGAAAAATCGACACAATTTTTTTTTTAATAAAAATTATAAATAATGGAGATAGAATTCCGGGAGGCGGCATTTTTTCATTGGAAATTTCCTTCTCTTCGGGGATCTTTTTTCAAAAGCTCCAAAATTGTAATATTTTCTGAGTTATCAACAAAAAACTGAATCTCCTTTTTTTTTCATCTTATTTTGTTAATAACAATTGCAATTTTTCATGTGCTAATAAATGCTCGGATTCATTTTTCTCGACGTCATTCCGAATCGAAAGAGCTATCGCACATATTTTTTGAACGGGGAACAAGAATTAACCCGTTTTTTAACTTGTTAATCAGACTAAGTGGGGGTAAGGACAAAAGTAGTAGAAAAACAATTCACCCTTACTTCCTTCTTCCTTTTATTAGATCAAAATTATCCACCATCTTCAATTTCAGGGATATTATGGAGGATGGGGTACGAATTACAGTTACGCATGCCAACCTGTGATACCTGGAGAAAAGGGAATGCGTGTAAGTATGAGTTCATTTGAATAACTGTCTTCAATCTTCACTATCATCATTATTTATGAACAGAAATGTAATAAATCTGATTTTCTCTATTTCTCATATTCCATACCGAAAGTATCTTGAAGAATATTGCAATTTTCTACAGTCCCACTTCCTCACCATCACCGCAAGTAGAAGAAGTAAACTCTGACGATATAGAAGACACAACTCCTAGAAGAAAAACTTTGAAGGAAAATGATTCGTCTTCCTCTTCCCAAAAATAACACGTTCTGTCATATCTCAATCCAACTCGTTATCAAGTAGCTACTGCACCATTAGATCACTTGTGCGATGGGACATTGACAACACCTGCTTCATGAATAGTGTAATACAATGTTCATCGAATACCAGATGGTTGCTCGAGTATCTGAGAAAAAACGAGCATATGAGGGATATCAACACAAGTATGAAAAGTGCTCTGATAAAACCATTTGCGGTTGTGATAAAAGAACTTTGGTTGGAAGATTTGTCTGATAGGGTGGTGAATACTGTGACTATTCGCACCCCGCTTCATGGGGTACGGTCAACTGGACGCCCAATAATTTCCAAGATAATTATTGGAAGGCCTTCATGAAGATATGAGGGATATAATAGCGCAAACTCATCTTGATCGAAGAATTGAGCGACCATGAAAAGGCACAGGAGTCTTGGTCAAGATATCTAAGAATGGACAACTGAAAAATAGTTATTGATCAGCTAAAATCATCGTTGGAGTGTACTTTCTGTGGCCGTTGTCTCTTCCGACATTTTCTGGGACCATTCATTTTTTATTCCACTGAGAACTGGCCAGCTGAGACTGTCACAATGTTTAAACTTTTTTATTAGAGAAGAAACTTTAGATGGCGAAGAGAAACCAACTTGTAAATGTAAGGAAATAATAAGATACCCGAAGTCATTATGTATATTTAAATACCCCAAAATATTAGCAACTCACTTGAATCGATTTTAGCTGATGGAGAGATTTGGGGGTAAATTAAATGTCACCATTGACTTTCCTCTCGAAGGATTAGATGTGAGTAATTGTGCAACAGATAATGACAATACAACTTATATGCTGTCAACCATAGTGAAACAACTCATAGCGCACAATACACGGCTTACTGTAAGCACCCTCATGCAGGCAAATGGCACGAGTACAATGACTCCAGAATATCACCGATATCACCAAAATCCCTTATAAGTGGAAAAGCTTTCGTCCTCTTCTATGAAAAAGAGGTCACCAAATCGCACCTTCAGATTACCTTAATCATTTTTATCATTATTGTTACAATTTATGTTCGATGGTTTCGAAGGGATATATTTTTTATGAACAAAAAAACATCAATTGAAGATTCATTAGGATTTAAAATCGTTAACATGCGTCCCATTTCATTTTTGATCTTGAAGTAAAATCGTCGTTTTCATATCAAACCACATCACGAACTGTTCAGACCGTGGTGTCTACAGAAAATAATCACGATGCCCAGCAGACCTAACATCTAAATGGGATATTTAATCAAAAATTTTTGTTTTCAGATGGCCAAAGGCGTATGGTTTTATTTCTTCTGCAAATTGACAGAACTATTGGACACAGTGAGTGTTCAATGACGAAAGTTCAAGTAGAAAAACCTAACAATTTTTTTTTACAGGTTTTCTTCGTACTGAGAAAAAAATATAATCAAGTCACATATCTACACGTTTACCACCACACTTTGATGCCCATTTGTGCATGGATTGGGTTAACATTCCTACCAGGTAATCAGGGCGAAATAAAAAATATGCGAAAATAGTGTTGATTGAAATGAGTTGGAGAATCGTTATTTGCATAGTTAAGGAAGTGTACTATATTCTACTACAGAGGGAGTTGAATGTTCGAGCATTATGAGGATAACAATGGGAAAGATGAAACACTCCAGAGTCAAACTTTTTTTTATTATGTTATAGCATCGATATTATCATTCATGACGTGGGTTTGTATTTTCAGGTGGACATGCTACTATGCTAGGTTGGATTAATTCATTCATACATGTCATCATGTATACTTACTACTTCCTATCCTCACTCGGTCCTGGAATTCAGGAATATCTCTGGTGGAAGAAATACTTGACAGCCATGCAAATGGTGAGTATAGGTTTTTCCAATAATCAACATGCCTTAGATCGCTTCCTGATGAAAAAATGCTCTTGATACTGCTGAACAAACAAACTTGAATCATATGGATCAACTTGAAAATATGATTGATTTCTTCAAGTATTGGAATAATCACTGGCATTGTTTCGGTCATAATTTTTTGGGGACGGCACTATGAACAAAATAAAGTACATTATCAGAAAGGCCCATGATTTTCAAATAAAATGATGCACAAAGCGTTGATAATTTCGCACATTTCAAGAGAAAACTTCCAAGCTGGCTTTTTACAACTGAGTTCATATCGGGTAATGCGAGTAGTATGTATTAGTAGAAAAATTTAATTATAATTTCCCAACAATCACACCAAATCTGAAATTTGGTATGTAGGATGGAATGGACAACCTCCATGACATGAGATGTGTCGTTTCAGATTTGCCTCCCCGGTAATGATAATTTTGGGGTTATGGTTTCAGCAGAGAGGGTTCCTGTTGGCTAGCCTGCTCGTTCTCCTGACCTTGATCCCTCTTGTCTATTTTTCGTGAAGAGATTTCAAAGCTATGGCGTACGCAAAATATGAACAATAAAAGATTTGAATTTCAGGATTTTGGCAGAGTGTACAGTTCTCCAGGAATGTTCAGTTTTATTTGAAAGGGTGCAACAATGATTATTTGTCGATTTGAACGCACGCTCTAATCAAACTAATTATGAAAACCTATGTACAATATATGATTTTTTTCTTTGGGTACATTAGGCTTCTTTGGTGATAGAATAGAATATAACTTTATGAATTCATCAAGACGAGCTTAAAGGAAAAGCAATTGGACTAGTCATTACATGTGAAATACAAATATACAGTGCTCGTCTAAAGTCCGTTACCTCCCGCTACTGATTTTTGAACCAACCGGTATATCGCAATGAAATTTGGACGGCTCGAATAGGATATAAAAACCTAATTTTTCGTTGAGAAATCACAGCTTAAAGATTCAAAATGGCGGCTGAGCGCCATCTTCAATAATTTTTTTAAAATAGAACACCACGTATATTATTCCATTTTCGAAATCTGCTTATAATTCTCAACAGTTTTTTCCAATACACTTAACTCCTGAATTCAATTGTTTTCGAAATATTAACATTTGAAAAGTGACATTTTGGTCATTTCAAACCCAACCAAAAACACTCATGTTTGCATTGGAAAAAATCGTTGTCGCGGTAACATCTTGTTTACTGTCAAACTGAACTGCTAACTGTCGAATAGCCCGTTAAGCGTCTAAATCCTTTCAACAGAGGTGTAATCATGGCTCGTAGTAAACGATAGAAGATAGATTTGAAACAGTTCTGATATTTGGAGAAGCTGGAAGAAATTATCATCTAGCAGTCCGTATGTTTGATGATAGATTTCCCAAACATCCTATTTTGAGGTCATATTTGCGGAAACTTTTAAATAAGCTCCAAGCAACTGGTACGTTGGAAGATGCTCCAAGATCAGGAAGACCGCCCATTTCAGAAAAAAAAAAGGTATAAATTGTTGCTGAAATGGTAATCAATCCGACTCAATTCACGAGTCATAGTCCAAACAGACGGATTACAGGTCACGCTGGAAACAATAGAAAACACAATGAGCAATACAAGCTCATCAGAAGACGGGATCGAAAAAAACCCTCCCAAGAGAGTCAAAAAACTCTCTGCTAAGGGTAAAGACTTCAACGAGGAAGAATACCTCGAAAGGAGGAAAACTCTGATGGAAGAGGCTAGCAAAAACAGTAAGAAGCCTGCGGAACAAAAACAGAATAGAACTGTAGTGAATCAGGAGGAAAAAGAAACAAAAGACAAATCCCAGGAAACCAAAAAAAATCTTGAAAAAAATATCGAAAGAAGAAATTCCAAAAGGGAGAAAATAAGCAACAAATCCTCCCAAAATAAAGCTAACTAAAGAGTCAGATGACGCATCTGATGATATGTTCACAAGCTCGGGAGGAGAAAGCAATGGGGAGGAAAGTAATCAACGAAAAATCCCTGTAGAACGGAATAATCACGGAAAAAAAGCCAGAAACCAAGGGCAACAGAACAAGAGAACGGAGCAGACCCAGACGTTACACCCACTAATTATATTGGAGGAGCAACCAATCATCGGAGCGGATATGAACAAAGAAATGAATAAAATTTGCAAAAATAATGTAAATATAAGATACACTCAGCAAAACACAATGGTGCTCACTGAAGACGGAGAAGATTTTGAGACAATCAAAACTCTCATGAAGCAAAATAACGTCGGTTCCTATACCTTCACACAGAAGGCTGAAAAACGACATGCCTTCGTCTTGAAGGGATTAGACAACAAGCCGACAACAAAGAAAATCAAAGAATTGCTCGAGAATGAATACGAGATTGAAATTATGAATGCGTACGAAATGAGGAAGATATCTAGACCGTTATACCTCATAATAACGAGTGATGAAGTTACACTCAGCGACTTAAAGAGAAATTGTAAAATTCTCAACAAAACCTGCAGCCTCTTTCAGAAGAAAAAAGGTAGAAATTGTTGCTGAAATGGTAATCAATCCGACTCAGTTGCTGAATCCTGTGGAGTAAGTTCGAAAAGAGCCCAAAGAGTCCTAAAAAAAGAAGAGTTTCATCCCTATAAAATGAAAATCCTGCATGCTCTCACGGAGGATGATCCAGACCCGGGGGATTAGATTTTGTGAGTGGTTAACAAGAACAATTGAAGGAGAACGAAGCTTCCTAAAACGTGTTTGTTTCGCAGACGAATGCACGTTTTTTCGTAATGGAAAAGTCAACAAACATAATGTACGATACTGAAGCGATACTAATCCGCATATTTTTAGAGAGGGACATACCCAGTTTCCTAAAAAGGTGAATATTTGGGCGAGGATTTTGGGCAATCGCGTTGTTGGACCGATTTTCATCAGAGGCAATCTTACAGGAGTTCTATACAGAAATATTTCAGAAACTGAAATTGAACCTCGAATAAGACAAATTTTATTAAACAATCAGGGAGAGTTTGCAAATCGTTAAATCATATTTTAGCAGGATGGGGCACCTCCCCATTTCGATCGCATGGCTAGAGAGTTCCTCGATACAAACTTTCCTGGGCGATGGATAGGTCGCAGGGGAAGTACAGAATGGCCACCAAGATCTCCGAATTTTACAGCTCTAGATTTTTTTCTTTGGTGGTATCTGAAGTCAAAAATCTACGCCACTGAATGCCAAGCAATAGAAGAGTTGGAACGCAGGATAATAGATACATGTGAAGAAATAGATGAACAGACTTTCATCAACGTGAGAGAAGCTATTTATAATAGGGCACATTATTGTCAGGATTCAGGAGAAGGCCACATTGAACATTTGATGGAATAATTGTTGGGGTTGAATGAAAGTGGTATTCAAAAATAAATTATAATTTTTTAGCTGACAAATTTGTTTTGATTGTGAATTTATAGAACACATTCGTAGGCTTCGAGATTTTCCGGTAAGCGGTACTGTTTATCCGTAATGAACTCTCTCCACGACTCTAATTAGTCAAATTCATTGGGAGATTCAACTACAAATTAATAACAACATTTAGTTGGCAAAATGTTTCACCGGAAGTGACCAAAATCCATACTTCATTTTAAACCGGAATGTCACTTTTCAAACGTTAATATTTTGAAAAAAATTGAATTTAGGAGTGAAGTGAATTGGAGAAAACTGTTGAGAATTATGAGCAGATTTCAAAAATGGAATAATATACGGGGTGTTCTATTTAAAAAATGTATTGAAGATGGCGCTCAGCCGCCATTTTAAAACTTTTAATTGTGATTTTTTCATGAAAGAGTAGTTTTTTATCTCCTATTCAAGTCCTTCGAATTTTGTTGCGATATACTAGGTGGTTCAAAAATTAGGAGGGGAGGGAACGGACTTTAGACGAGCACTAAATAACAAACACATTCATATGTAACAAAAAAGCATTAAAACAATCAAGTGAGTAAACAAGAGCAGTAGTGATATAAAACAAAAAGAAAATACAAACATTTTAGTCCTGTAGGTAAAAAAAAAAATCGATTGTATAGGGGGTAATTTCAAAGAGTAATTGTTTTATTTTATGTTTGAATACTTGTTCCTTGGTTATATTTTCAAGAAACTCCGGTGCATTATATAATCTCAGCCCCAAAAATTCGAACGAGTTGTGACGTAGAGATAAACGTGTTTTGGGTATGTGAGAATCATTTTTGATGCGGGTATTATAATCATGAAAGGATTGGTTTGGTTTTGTTTGAAGACTCCTTTATTTTCAGAAATGTACAACAAAACTTCCAGACTGTAGAGACCTGAAAAAGGCAAAATATTAAATTTTTTAAATAATGTTCCACACGATACTGTTCGTGATGCTTTTGGAATGGTTCTAATGATTCTCTTTTGCGTCACAAAAACACTGTGTGCAGGTGGAGAATTACCTCAAACAATGAGTTAATTATTGATTGTATCTGCCCGTTGTAGTATAGAAGCAGAACAGAGTTGTCTAGAATTCTTTTCAGGTTCCTCAGCAGGTAACACTGAGTATTTCAATGAGATAATCGCAGTGCTGACGGAAATTGAGATTGGTGTCTAGGAAAAGCTCTAGAAATTTTATACTGTTATATCTTTCTACCTCAAATCCAGATCCGTGTTGGTATTTTGGGCAGTATGGAAAGCTATTGCTTTCGTTCTGCAAGCATTTAAAAATAATGAGTTTTCACTGAACCAATTTTGCAAGCTATCAGGGCCGGAATTGATATTTTCTTGCAATTCAATCAAATCTTTTGATTTCACTAGGGGGAAAGAGTCATCAGCATACAAACAGGTAAATGATTTTGGCAAAACCGATGGCAACTCATTGATATAGAGAATGAGGAGGATCGGCCCTAAAACTAATCCTTGGGGGACACCTATGTCATTGATTAACTGTTCAGAAAAAAAAGTGTCGTTGTGAATCCCATTAGAATTTTGTATTTTTACAGTGCGATTTGAAAGATATGATACGAACAATTCATGCAGAATACTTCTAATGCCTGTTTTATACAGTTTGTCCAGAAGATTTCCGTGTTGTACGCAGTCAAAGGCGCGACTGAGGTCACAAAAAATCCCAGTAGGTTTTTCGCCTGCTTCAACATACCGTAGAAGATTCGAATAGAAAGAAAATAATTGCTGTTGTAGTGATGATGGTTAGGAGTTAGAATATAATTTATATTCAGAAAGTTATGTAGAAATTTCAGCAATATGTATTCGAATACCTTCGACATTGATGAGGAAACAGCAATGGTACGATCATTTTCCAGGTTTATAGAATGTTTCAGCCGCGAAGGAGACTGTCTTTGCTGAAAAGATATATTTAAAATGTGACTTAGGGGCGCTATGATGTAGGGTGCAATCCTTTCGATCACGTGCCCAGAGATGCCATCTGGTCCACACGAATGTTTATTTTTGATTTTGTCCGTGATGATTTTCAGTATACTATCTTCACTGACATATTATGTAATGAACATACTATTCTCAATACTCGGGAACAAGTTAGTTCTCATGGGGTTATTCGTAGTTTTATGTATTTTGTCAACAATATCATGTGGTGCGTTCACGAAAAAGGTATTGAAAGTATTTGCGATGTCAAGTGGATCTTCCACAAGACCATCATTACTATCTATAGTTAAATAACTTTTTTTGTGGTTTTTCCTGATAACTTGTTAACAACAGACTATCTGTTCTTGTTTTCATTTCCTGAGGAGTAAATTTTATTTTGATAATATAGACTTTTACTCTTTTTTATGAGAGTTTGATGTTGCTATTTTTGAATTTTGTAGAATTCTTCCAGGGTGGGATTAGTGTTCACTTGCTGATAAAGTTCTTTAAGATTTTAATTTCGGTGCTTACCCATTCAGTTCCAGTAATTTCATTTTGGTGTTTCTTGGTAGGTTTAATTGGACATTCACAATTAAAATAAAATAACAGAGTGTCATGAAAACTGTTGAACCTATCGTCTAGATTATCTAGTTGATATATTTCTGACCAGCTCTCTTTTTCTAAAACATTCGACAAGTTTCTAATATTAGTGTGATTTACCATTTTCCTATGACTATACGAAAAACTTTCATAAATTCAATGTTGCTTCGTCGAGAAGAAGAGAGTATGGTGAGGAGATAAGCAGTTTTCGTAAGGCTCTGGTAAGTTTGTGTATATTTGATCGAGCGTCGTTTGACAAGTCTGACTGACTCTAGTAGGTTTGGTTATTATGGGAATGAGATCATATGATGTCAATAATTATGTAAAACGATTTGAGTTGGTATTACTCATCGAATGCGAATTGAAATCTCCATTTAATATCATGAGTGTTTTAAAAAAAAATATTTTATCAAGAATGATTGAGATTTTCTCATGAAATATTCCGAAGTTTCCTGATGGAGAGCGGTAACAGCTCAAGATGAGGATATTGGTATTATTATTTTTCCATCACCACAAACCTTAGTTTTTTCAATGCAGTACTCTTGTAAGTTCAATGGAGTTATATCTAGATTGGTCTGAGACAATACATAACCCCCATATAAAATTGCTTCTGTGATATGAGTTAGAAAGAGTAAAATCGGGAAAGTTGAAAGAGTTTACAGAATTTTCAGACTACCAAGTCTCTGTCAAACATATAAAAGTAAGTTGATATTTGTCAGTTAGATATTCAGCACTAATGTAGTCAAGTTTGTCATAATTTAAACATTCAGCAATTAGCAGCAATATGTCAACTTGTTTTGGTACTTAAGTTGAAGGAGTCTTCGTAGACCTCCAAAAGTTAAAAAAACGTTGAACGTATGCTTCTTTTGGCCATTTATTTGGATCCATTGCGTCATCAAAATGGGAATCATAAATTGAGACTTTGAAAGAAGCGTAGATATCTGGATTTTTGGAGGTTAGAGTCACAGTTTTAACTTCAGAGAAATGTGTAGTTAGACATTCTTTCAGGTATACTTCATTTTGTTCTTTATTTCGTCACAAAAAAAGGGAACTAATAACATGTTGGTGAACCAATGTAACGACGCCTTTGATTATTCCAACACGTCAGAATAAACCATGTAATCAGGTAGGTCCAAGTTATCTTGAATACCAATTTCAATATTTTTCCTGTTTACCCATGTAAAAACAGATTTTTGTTTTTTCGTAATTTTTGTTTTTTCGTAATTATTATTTTTATATTGAGAATCAGCTCATGCAGTTTTTCGGACTCATTCTGAATCATCCTGTATAACAAGGTTCTAAATTCACCAATAAAATTATAATTTTTTATTTTGTGGGTATTGGCATAATATTTTGAATGAAATATTGTCGAAGTAAAAGTGAAGATTCGGAGATTTCGGTAAAATAATATTATTTTTATCCGGTCCTGTGGCATCTGGGTAATACATAGAAACGGCAAACACTGTGATTTGAGTTTATAGTGAATTCATTGGTAGAACCAGTTTTGCACTGAAAAGAGATAGACATGATTTTCCCAAAATTTATTAATAATTACAAAAGTTTTAAAACTCCAGTAGATTGAAGATTACGTTCAAATGATATTTAGTCTTATTTTGCAACTTTTTTCTGAAGAAAAAATGTTGAGAATCAGGATTAAATGTATCTTCACATCATTAGCGTGGAAAAATTTGCAAAAGTTCTGCAAACTTTCGAGGTATTGAGAAATAGGAATTTACATCCTCTGTTGAATTTATAACCATTCAAACGAAATGGAAACGTTTGTTTTATCGAAAAACAATTGTTATTAATCCAAATTTTTCGATGAAAATTCCAAAAGTTCTGCAAACTCGAAAAAATAACTAAAATAATGTTCTTGAGAAGAGTTTTCATTTGCAACCTGCGTCAAACGAAAAATATATTTTTTCATGAAATTTATTTTTTAATTAAAATTAGTATTGGAATTATTACAAAAAATTCATATAATGGTTGCAAGTGAAGATGTCCTCACGTACAATGTTTTCATTGCAATTTCGTCTGCAGCACGGAAATGAGGGGTATCATCAAAATAAAAATATTTATATTTCTACTCTTCACCAAAAAACGTTAAAGTTCTGCAAATCGGGCAAGCAACTTATTTTACCAATTGGTGCAGTATGATTCGCAAACTATGTTACAATGCGGAATAGTAGAAATTCAAAAAATATATATTTTATATTTTTGCAACCTGTGTTATCTGAATAATAAACATTTTTATATAATAATGACATTATCGTGTTACCAAGTCAACTATCGACCAATGAGAAGCTAGTCAACGATATGTTAAATCATTCAATGTTGAAAGCTAACGTTTTCGATATGAATTCATAGCATCATATTACAATTGGGGATTTGTATTGAAAAATTATTTGAGTACAATTGATGGAGGATCGAGAATCTCTCGACAAGTTTTCATAATTTTCCTGATTCATTAAAGAATTGAAAAAACATTTAGATTTAGAAAACCACACCACACGCATTTGAACAATAGCAATACATATCATATCCTCACAGCCCTCATAGAATTAAGGAAGTATTAAAGTTGAACACATCAAATGCAGTAGCAACATTGTTGCAGCATAAAAACAGGAAATGCAGCCTAAATAGTTCTTTATCTTTTCTAGAAAACGCAGATATCGGGAGCGTCGGTTAGACTCTCCTGGCGACAAATCATTTTATTTTCCCTCCCAACTAGAAGTTTCATTACGCATTGCGATATAACTATAAGTTTCAGTCAATCTCTTGAATAATTAACAAGTTCGTTTCATCCTTCGATATATCAAGTTAGACGAGTTTCCAAAGCATTTGTAAATAAAATTAAAAATATTTTTTGTAACAATACAATTCCGATCAACCAGTGAAAAATATAACAGATATACGCGATGGATAATCAAGTATTCAACTAGATCACTGTAGACATATGTCGGTCTAATTTATATTTTAAACCTATTTGGACAATGTTTAGAATTTATGACCAAATTATTAAAAAAAACAATTAAATAAAAAAATGTTGAACAATGACGGTTGCAAATCTCTTGCGTTATGTAAAATATTGTAAATGAAATTTGCAGAACTTTTGCAATTATTTCGGCAGTTGTAAAAATGCAAGAAATCAATATTAGTGAATAAATAGGTTCCATTTTTCGTATGGGCTTGCAAAGTTACCTATATATCAACTGAGACCGATACTATCTTTATTCGTAACCACAATAAAAAACTTTTGTAATTATTTCAATGCTTGTGTTTATTGAAAATGTTCCGTTCATCGAAGATATCTCCAAAATTTTATAGTTCGTTTTCATCAATGCACTAACATGATATCAAAGTTTGAAAACTTTTGGAATAAATGTGAATTAATTGACTATATCTACTGGCCTATTAATATTAAAGATAGTGACAATAGTTTGCTTTTTGAAATCCTTCATATTTTTGTATTGAGTTCGACTAGGTACCCCATTACCTATTGGTACGAAAAACTCCCCATTAGTTTTCAAATGGATTTTTGAATATACACTCAGTGCATAGCAATAGAATTATTGAAAGCGGATAATTATATTGTGAGAACCACAGAAGCAAAAAAGTCACTTGCATATGTTAAAACACAGATTGGGAATAATCTAAAGAAAAATATATAAACTAAATCATACGAGATATAGAGATAACATAGGTATGGGCACAAGCACTTAAATCGTGCTAAAAACATATAAAATATACCAAATAACCAATGTTCTATGATGGATAAGAAGTTTCCTTAGGAAATACTGACCGTAAGTTCTATATACTGACATAACTTGAGTGAAACTCTCTGTCTTCCTCTTCAAAGGAGAAATTATAGTTTCCTGGCAAAAAATTTGCTTCAAGCAATACTATGGAACAAATAATGTACATTGTTATTTCAGTTGTGAATACCTGGGTATGTACAGGGTGTTTTTTAAGTATGTATAGAAGATTTTGGAGCATGTTGCTGCCGTCAAAATAAGAAGAAAGGTCTATAAACATATGTCCGCATGTTATTCGTTTCTGAGATGAAGGGAGTCAAAGTTGAATACTTATTTTTAATTATGTTTCAATGACAAAATTGAATTTGATGTTAGTTTGTCTCTTTCGTGGGGGTGGCGCCACCTACATGCATTTTCAATCATTTGAAATATCATTACTTTTTTGTACGTACCTGTATCACGTTTTCTAGTGAAAAAATCGATTTCTCTAACATGTTTGTATAAAAAATATATTCCTGTAATAATGAAAGTAATTGTTCAAAATGGTCACCTTGCACCATTATGCATGCGTCGGCTCGTCGTCGCATGGACCCACGTACACGTTCCATTATATCTGGTGTATTTCGGATAGCGTCACATCCAGCAATGATTCTTCGACGAAGTTGTTCTTTGGTTTCTATTGGCACCGTATAAACTAGGGCCTTCGAGTGATCCCACAAAAAAAAATAGATTGGATTTAAATCCGAGGACCTGAGAGGCCAGAATTGATTTGTTACTTCGGCGCCTCGACCAATCCATCTGTTTCTGAATCGCTGATTGAAATATTCATGAACTATTGAGTAAAATGCGCTGGCACTCCATCATGCATAAACCATATTCTTTGTCTCAGTAAAAGCGGAATGTCTTGAAGTAATTCAGGCAAAATATTTCCAAGGAAATCATGATAAGAATTTCCATTAAGAGTCTCTGGAACAAAGTGGGGTCCAATCAAATAATCCCCAACAATACCAATTATACATTCAATAAAAACTGGTGTTAGAACCTGGACTGAACTATTGCGTGAGGTTTTCGTAACACCACACATGATTATTACGAAAATTCATTATGGCGTTCTTTGAAAAATGTGCTTTGTCAGTGAATAATATTTCTGCAGTAATTCGAGGGTTTTGTACAATTTTCTGCAGTATCCATTGGCAAAATGTTACACGGGGAAGGAAATCTCGGGGCAACAATGCTTGGACACACTTAATGTGGTGAGGATACAACTGATTCTGTTTGAGATTTAACCAAACCAATTTGTAATGTAAGTTCAGATTTTGCGCAATTTTTCTCGTGCTTGTCTATGGAACTTCTTTGATTTCCTGAAGAATAGCTTCTTCAACTTCTGGTGTTCTATAGTCAACGGTCTGCCTGACACTGGAGCTTTCTTGAAGGATCCAGACTCCATAAGCCGCTGCAAAAGGTTTCTGAATGTCTGGTGATTCGACCTCGACGATTAGGGAACCTTTCATTATAAATACGTCTAGCCTCGTAGCAATTGCTATCGGCAAGACCGTATGCGTAAATCATAGTAGCCATTTCGCTATTCGTGTACGCTGCCATTTGAGAAAGATTGGAACACAAATACAGAAAACAACTTCACTGTCAGAAGATCGGATTGAAATGACATGACAGGTACTCACCTGAATGTTATTCATTTAAATCGGAAAAGAGTCCAATAAAACTATGTAACAAAAAA